>SRPQ01000208.1:0-32472 GCA_018360075.1 Claviceps cyperi
GCGCTGAAAAAAAAAAGAGAAAAAAAACCACGACCGGAAGTTGGAACAAAAAAAAACCAAAAGAAAGAAAGACATAAAGCGCTCTAAATAGGATATGGACGCAGCCAAAAGATGCGAGAAGAAGAATGAAGAAGAATAAACACACAGCACAACAACAGAAAACAGAAAAAAAACATGAGCACTGATATCAAGCCACCACCCACGAAAAAAAACAGACACAAAATCAGATCCCCCTTTTCACTTCGATAGTCACTCCCCACTCCCCCAGACCCTACCCCCTCATCACAGAATCATGCGCCGCCGCATCCCACGACGATAAATCCATGGCATCCATCGGGCCCATATTCATCAGCGCGCGGAGGACTCCCTCTCCCACAGCCGTCATGTCCGGGCCTGCGGTTTGCCCCGGTCCCGGTCCCGGTCCCTGCATCGCTTGTTGCCCTTGCGCTTGTCCCTGTCCACTCAGGACATCTGCCCAGCCTGTTGCTCCTGTGGCTGCTTGCATGGAATATACACCGCTTTGCTGCTCCTGCTGCTGCTGCTGCTGCGCACTCATACCTTGACCCATACAAAATCCGGACCCGTTGTCATAGAACCCCTGATGGGGATGGGATGTGCCGCCCCCGGGATGGAGGAGCTCATCGTGGGGAGAGATCGGACTCGGATTGAAGGCTATATCGTGGTGCTGATGTTGGTGCTGATGTTGGTGTTGGTGTTGGTGTTGGTGTTGGTGTTGGTGCCGTGAGCCGGGACCGAACATACCCGACGAGGAGGACGCTGCACGGGCTCCTCGCACGTCGGAGCCAGAGACGCTGGATGAGTTCGGGGTTGGGCCTTCGGAGCATGATTCGGCATTGAGGTCGGGGAAGCCAGAGAGATGCGAATTTGTGGAGAGGTTGGTGTCGAAGAGGTCGTTGACGAGGCCGGGAAAGGAGGCCTGGTCTGTTGTTGTTGCTGCTAGCCAAGATTGGTCGGCGAAGGTGCCCATTCCGCTTAAGCCTGGTGCTGAGGCTGAGGCTTGTGCGGAGGGTGGTGCTGATGAGGATGCGGCTCGGCCTGTGTCCATGGTCTGGGCGTCGAGGGCGCCGTCTTGTCCGCTGCATGGGTTCGCGTCGTCGTCGGCAGGCTTCGTGTAATCGCATTCTCGGTAAGCTAGGATGCCTTGCATGCCTTCTCGGTCGGTGCAGAGGGGTCCGGCATGTTCAACCTTGCTTCCAAAGGTAGTCTATTTCGGTTGTATTAATATGACGCAGTCACTCAACGAGATTTACACATACACGCAAACGCAAACCAAGGAGACAGGTGGAAGGCCAATAGAATTCTATACGTACGCTGTCCTTGTTTTGAGAAAATCCGCTCCTCAGCTTAGGAACTTTTGTTGACAGTGCCTCAGCATCAATATCTAGTTGCACGAGGAAGGATTCCGTCAGAGGGTTCCTCTGTTTCAAGACGTCCATTGCTGAAAGAATGAACCGAAGCATGTTTGCAGTTTGCGTATCGTCAGGACGGCTTTTGAGATATTGAACGAATACGCGGGCCGCGACGTAGAGACAAAATGACATGAAAGGATTTATCTAGAGGGTGAGTTAGTACAAACATGCGTGGGCCATGTCACGTCTAACCCGAAGAAAAAGACACGTTCTGTCGTGTTTGCGTCTGGACTTGGGCTGGCTTACCGCTGATAAATCCGTGAGGGATATCGATCTCATGATACTAGTAATCTCATTCGCTGCCGTAATGCACCGAATTTTGCTCTCGGAGCCCACCGACGCGGCGAGTTTGTTCTTGTCGGCCTTGAAGATGGCGGCCTGGTGCAAGCAGATGACTGACGTGTGGATGCTCATATTGGTGAAGATGATGTTTGGGTTGGACAACCCCAAAGGCAGCTTGAGATGCGCAGGTAGACCGTGAGAAGTGCTGAGAAGGATGCTGTCTATCTGCCTGTGACGCTTCCAGAACGGACCGTTGAGGTCGTGGCCGAGATCGTCATCGTCAGGCCGATGCAGATGGATCAGGTTGCGACCGAAAAGGTAAGCCGTCAGCACGACGCCGCCAAATGGAGATAGCTTAGCAGCTCCCGATGGAGCAGTGCTCTCTACCAGGGTCTGCGTTAGCTCCGGACGGCTCATTTCGAATGCATCTTCTGATGAGGGCATGTTGGTCATGATGTCCCTCTCGTCAATGGTCATGGGCCATCCGGTCCCGATGCTCGTATAGCGATCCTCACAAAAGGCCATCCAAAACGTTCGACGGCGCTCTTCGCGTTCGGTCCAGTCCTTGGGAGGGGGCAGACACTGCTTGACGTCCAAGCCAGTACCATCGAGCCGATGTAGTCCGATCCTGTATAAGATTCCAAAAAGTATTAGCTTTATCTGATTGGTTCTGAGGGGCAATGGAACCGATCAGGATGCTTCCCAAGTCGAGGATTTAAACGGACATTTGAGCCAGACGAATCGCTGAGCCCGTGTTGATCCATGTTCGCGGAAAGTACATCATTTTCATCTCATAGGCAGCCAGCAGGATGTGCGTCTGGCACTGCGCGACCGAAATCATGTGCTCGCCGTATCCCTTGAGACAATCCGCCTCGACGTATTTTCGAGCCCTCTGATAGAACAAATCCTTTAGATTGGAAAATTTGTCGGTAACGGAGCTTGACATTGTCCACATGGCATAACGTAGGCACACTGGGGGCCGTTGGTTAGGAGCCCTTTTAAATCTTGCTGTCAGCGATGGATTGGTCATTTTATGCCCTCTCTAAGGTACTCACAAGTTCATGGCAGCAAGGTACCGATACCGATGAATCATAGGCATGGAAGGATGGATCTTTTCAAAGTAGATTCGGTGAAGCTCGTCGATAGTTTCCTGAGGCGGCAAGGGCTCTTCAAGTCCCAAACCAATCATTTCCCAGCTGAAATTCCCTTCACCGGCGTTGTTTGCGGGCACGCCCATACGAGAATTGAAATTAAAGTCGTCAACGACGGCGCCGATCTGAGGAGATGATTCACTACTAAAGTGATGCCATCCTTCCATATCGCCGTCTCCGGCCATGCCCATGGCAGAATCGACGACGCCAAGACTCTGCGAAGCGGTTGTGGAAATGTTTGTAACGGACGTGGGTGTGCCCGTTTGTTTTGATGCCGAGTTTGGTGTTGGTGGTATAGGATCTTGAGTTTTCAATAATGTCTCGACTTGCTCTACAGGGGAACAAAGACGTTCAGTCAGCCCAATATCAAATAATCGAGTCCGGCACACGCGTTTGGCTTGGTGACTGGTCTGGCCTCGGGAGTCCAGTCCAGTCACCAAGAATTGACTCTACGAGAAGACAGAGCCGCTGGCGTAATTCCAGAAGTCTTCACTTACTCAATCGCTCCTCCAAGGCCTTGACATAGCCTCTCTTGGGGCCACTCTTCCTTCGATGCTCATCGTAGGCGCAAGAATGGCCCAAGCGGGAACATGTACTGCAGCTTGGACGCACCCCGTCGCATTTGAGCTTGCGTCTTCTACAAATCATGCACGCCAGTCGCTTTGGTTTGGGCATGCTGGAATTATCGGGAATATGATCCGGCATGGCGGGCATGTTGTCGGGCGACAAACTATCTTGTTGATGACCGTGGCCATTGCTCGACCAGGCATTGTCGTCTGATGAGCCGGCCATGATGGAGGCGGGGAGCCGTGTCGCACAAGGAGAGGGGTCAAAATGAAGGAGCTATCCTGGTCCTGCGCTCAGATCGATAGGATTGATTGGTGTCTTTCGCCTCTGCAGCTGCGGTTTCGGGAGCGGCGACTCCCGGTCGGTGCGACGTCTGAGGAGAGAGAAGCTGGCCAGAGTACGGAGGCGATTCGCAGAGACGGGATGGAGGGGCTTGTCGTCAGTTCTGGCGCTGATTAATAGCTGGTGTGAGCGTACAGAGAATGCTAAAGAAAAAGGTAAAACAGTTGGTGGCAAGTATTTGGTTGATTTTAGGAGAATTTCGACGGATTATCAGCCGAAGGCTCGAGATGTCGGGGTTCGCTAATTACTGGCTGCTGGATCCATGTTCCACGTGCCATGTACCATGCAAAAAGGCCACGCGCCATGCACAATATCGGTGTGCCGTGAAGGCCGCCTCTGACTCGCTGATTTCGCGGGCCTTGCCTCTGGCAAAAATACCGCTTATTTCCTGACTTCAGCCCGCTCAGGTACAAATTGGTGGAAGGCGCTGACGCCGGATATCACACTGAAGTTTGTTGGACAACGAGATGCGGGATGGTTTCTTGGGGAGTAACTAACTATAGGTACTTTTAGAAGAACCTCGTGGCGTAGACGCCGCACCTATCCGCCACTTACCCGGGGATTAGCCCTGCACGCGAGGGGAGGGTAGGTAAACTGGGGACGCAGTGGCGTAAAACGTCTACAATACCTAGTCAGGAGACTTGCGAGATACCCCGGTTCCCAGATACTCCCAGATAGCTCGTACTACCAGAGACTGTGAGCACGTGGCTTGAGATCGATCTTTAACCGGTAGTAGGTATGTACTAGTCTGGGGCAGACACTTGCGCAAGTATCTGATAAGAGGTACCGCCCAGCGCGACCCCAGCAAACTCCAGACCCTTCAACGGCCTTTGACATCTTCAACAGCCTTCAGAGTCAATAGCCTTTCACGCCTCCAACGACTCTTGTTTAACGTTTCCCAACGCCAGCGCACAATCCCTGCCTGGCCTTGAGCACAGCCGCATGCCCCTTCAGTGATCACCACACCATATGTAACGGACATTTGACTGCGCCGCATGTCTCATCAAAATCGTCCAGAAGCCACGTTGATGTACAAATTCCGAACGCGACGTTCTGCTTCCAGCTCGAGAGCCCACAGCGAATTGACAGCGTTTCTCATCGGCAGAAGGAACTGGACAGATGACAGTACAAAGGTATAACCTCGTCCGTTAACTTGTGCATGTGCTGCATAGACGCGGTATTCTCATCATTGTCCATCAGCTGCAAAAGAGGTCTCGCGTGTATGCATGCGCGCATGTACTTACTTATGTAGGAATTCTTATGGCTTAACTTCAATTACCATCTGAGACAAGACCGAAGACCGACTGGCGGAGAAAGAAAAAAGAAAGAGAAAAAGAAGCGCGCTTATTAATCATTCTCTTTTCGGTAAGCTGTTTTGCTAGCGTTTTCTCTTTGGTGGTCGGAACTTCAACTGAAGCCCCCGATTGGCTGGTTAGCTAGGCTGAGGTATCTATGAATGCCCTCTTGCAATGCGACGCAAGTGGGGTTTGATCAGCTAGCACGCAGCCACAGGTGAAACATAGCCAGTCACAGGCTTCAATGCGATGAATGACAGGCGCTTCACCAGTTCAAGGCAGAAAGAGGACAGTGGTAAAGAATTGGATGAATTGGACAATGAATCGAATGACTTGGAAGGAAAGTTGCGCCTCCATTGTTACCGTCCACGTCGCCCAAACGGCGTGCTGATGACCCGCGCTGACGGGCATTTCCCACCAGATCCACATATGTGCGCATGATGATGAGCAGGAATCATCAGCAGGTGATGAGGTAAGACGAGTTGCTAGATATGTATCGCTATACCGCCAGTCCAGTGTATCCACGTCCCTTTACTTCCTGTCCACGTCCACGCCCACGATACGTAATATCCCCAAGTCACTGTATGCCAAACAATACCGCGTTGGGGCCCACGCCACGACAGGACACGGGCCAGCCGTCTTGAAGGTGTGTACGTGCTCACCTGTTTCGACGTGGCAGACCTCGAGGCCGCTTCCTGTATAAACGGAGTTTAGAAAGTGTATATTTGAGTCGAGGAGACGGGTATTTATTGTGGCAAAACAAGAAGGGAATCGAGGGTGACAACAGCCTACTTAGCCTGTTGTTGATGAGGATAAGGAAAGAAGAGAATAGGGAACAACGAAATATGGGAAATAGAGGATAGATATACCTTCGTCGCTGCCTCCGACAACGTAACCGCCATCAAACGTGAAACCTATTCGGATACTTTTAGTCACCCAATTCTTCTCTCGAATCAAATCACGGTGTCATCCGCCAACCCAATGAAGTGGTTGGACAGATGATCATATCTCCAAATAATGATCAGAGAATAGAGTCGCCAAGGTCACAAAAACATGAAACATACTTATGCTCCTCACTGCCCCCGTCATCTTCGTCAACGTCCTCTGACAAAGCCAATCCGTCGTGTCCCATAACGCAATAACGGAATCAGAGCCCCCCGTGGCAAGATACCGTGCCGTGGGCTGTAACTCGGCCGTCAAGCACGACGATGTATGCCCGTTGAGCAGAAACTCGCGCGGCCGCTCATCCGGTGCACTGGGCGCGAACAGAACGGGCTTAAAATCCGGGTACGACAGGATGCGTATACAGCCGTCTGAGGTGGTGAGAAATATTTTGGTACCACTGTAGCAGAAGGTGATTTGATTGATCTGCATTTCCTGTTGATGAGTAGCCAGGGGGGTGGACTGTCGGGGAGAAATGACGAATATGGTGTCGTCCTAGACGGGATGGGCCTCGTAAGTTGTCCAATTCGTCCATAGGGTTTTGGGAGCATCGTCATCGAAATGGAATGCAGACGAGGGAGATAACAGCAAGACGTACTCTATTTCCAACTATTAACGTCTCCCCGTCGGGAGCCCATGCTAGGCTCAATGCGTCTCCGAGGCCCTTGACCTCGTTGAAGCACGCCTTGGTCCTGACGTCCCAGAATTTCACGACTCCGTCTGCGCTCACGCTACATAGTTCTGCGTCTCTGACCGGGTTGAAGGCTACTTTCTCGATAGAGGCGGCGTGGCCTTTCAGCTCGGTGGAGAACTTGACGTGTGGTTTCTCGGGGTTCCCTAGGTTCATGAGTCGTTGGCAAAGATGAATGAAGTGACAGGTAAAGAGCGGAGCAGTGAGAAGCCCAAATAGAAAGCATATCAACAGAAAATGAACATATGTAGAACAGAATGAATGAAGACATAGATCAGGTGCAGGACATGATTTGAACGAAGGGCAATGAGGGGGCATATTCATAGATGGAAGATGAACATAATGGCGAGTTGAACACAATGATTCAAGAGAGTCAGAGGAGAACAATACAATGATCAGTCATCCGCAGCGCTCTCCGGGTCCCGTCATCACCACCACCAACGCACACCAGCACCCAGCCTGAAAACGAAGACGGCGCAGAGATGAAAAGGGATACTCACAGACTCTCAACGTCCTATCCGACGATCCCGTCGCAACTAACGTTCCCGGCGGATTCCACGCAATAGCTCTCAGCCTAGAAGTTCACAAAATCAGCATAACCTTCTTTCCAAGCCAGAACTCCTTCCTTTCTCAACATCCACACAAGAGCATGGCAAACTATGCGCCGACAACAGCAAAAGTACAACCAGCAAATCAGCCAGCCATTCTCTGACCATGGAAGTACCCCCGATACAGGGAAACCCCAGTGACAACAAAGCCAATACCTTCTCGCTTTAACACAGCTCAGCTCCTGCTCGACTGAACTCAACTCAGTTCAACTCATCTGAACCCAACTGAACTCAAAGCATCCCAAACGCAACACAACTCGTCTGAACTCAACCCAAACCCGCAATAAACAGCCAAAACAAGAGCCAACTCACGAATGCGACCCCCCCCTCATCGACCCCGGATCCGTGTACGGCTGACTCCTCAAATTCCCAAAATAAGTCGAAAACCGATCCTTCGGTAAGCTATGCCCGGCCCGCATAACAGGAGCCATGTCCAGTCACAGGAGGACCAGAGAACAGACAGGACAAATCTTCTCGCGAGCAATCTAGCTAGCAACGTAGCGCACACAGCTTCAGGAGCTTCGTGTTGAGTGAACTTTTGAGGCAGCGGTCTTGTCCTCGTCGTCTTGTGTCGTGAGGTTTTCTTGCTCTGGTGATGGATGTATGCGAGCGCGAGCGCGTGCGTGGGGGTAGGTATGTAAGTAGATAGGTCGGTATAAGGATGTCTTTTCACTTCACGACAGCATGGATGGGATAGCGGGCGACACACATCAGGTCCACGGCGGGTGGGAGGGAGGACCGGATAGGAGCCAATGGGTAGGTTGGCCCGATGGTGTGCTGGGGATAGGATGGTGTCAGTGAGTGAGGGATTGAATGAGTGAATGAGGCGGGAGGCAGGAAAAGGGACTACTAGGGAGGGACTCGCGAGATGAGAGATGAATAAGGTATGCCAGTATGCGACTTGACTTGACGTGTGTCGTGACTCGTCTGATACAAGTATTGCGGACTATGATTGGGTGGTCGCTGCTCTCTTGTGTGGGTCCTTGAATCCCAGATCATGGACATGAGCTAAGCCACAACGAACAGGACAGGCATCACAACAAAGGCTGAGCGGCAGGCCTCCCTTCTTCCGTCCTCACCGCGCCTTGAAGTTTGTTTGTTTATTTACTAATTAGTCTTTAACGCTTTGAGTTCGTCGATACATCCCTGTGGGGTTAGGCATCGACGTGACCGCGACTTGAAGCCTGTTTGTTTTGTCTTGGACGCCTTTACCCGTAGGCCATCCCTGTGAGAATATCGGGATTTGGACGTGACCGCGTCTTGATGATCATCATGAACCAGTGAACCATTCATGCAATACAATTCTCATTCCTGCTTCCAAATCCCTACCAATCAACCAATGAATATATACAATTTCAAACACGGTCTCGAGCTCGCCGTCTCAAGCATCAAGAACAGCTTCGCCCCAACCCCTTAAGCCAAAAAAAAAAAAACGAGGCCCTCGTTCCCATAATGCGCCTCTCCTCCAGTGCATCGACGCCCCAGCCAAACCGGCCGCTACGGCCATACCAACCAACCCTGTCAATCCAAACTACCATTGCCAACTTCGCCGCCAGTAGACTCCAAGCGCCTTATGAAAAAAACAAACACACAAAAACAGCTGAACAAAAATTGCATGCTGAAATACTGGCTAAAAAAACAACAAAACGACCCCGCCAGTACGGCTGTAGCCTTGCCTTGCCCTCATCAATCAAGAATCGGGCGACCACATGTGTCAATCAATGCCTTGTGTCTATGCTGTCAAGCTTCTTCCCAAATGCAATGCAGTGGCGGCAGGTAGTGCGTATTAGAGTCGTCAAAAAAGAAGTTTATGTCGTGAGCGTGATGAGCCCCGTGTGATGGTATCCTGACTTTGTAAAGCTCATGTCCGTGAAGAGAAGGATGTGCGTTTTGAAAAGGCGGATGTCGATGTTGATGCGTAAAAAGTTATTCGTAGTATTCGGTTTCTCACTCCCATATTATTTGATCCAAAGGCAGTTCGGTGTCTGTGATGCCGAAGATGGGAGCGTTCCTCTTGGCCCACGAGCGTGCAAGAACAGAAGCTGTGAGTGGAGGGAGAACGAAGTCAGTTATACGTTGAGAAGATTACCTCACTTTTCTCAAAGCAGGTATGCCGGGAAAGAGTGTTTATTTACCTTTAAGGAACCGCTTGCAAGCGTACTTCTTGAAAAAGGCCTCGTGGATAACAGGACGGGCAAGATAGTCAATCATCAGGTTGACGACAGGCTGGAGCTCCTTCTTATCGTACCCCGCGTAGTAGGCCAGAATCTTGTCCTATAGTTGGCCATCAACAATTAGTGAATGCACCGTCGTCTTGACAAAAACCGTCATCGTCAAAAAAAAAATGAATGGAGAGTGCTTACCCAGGGACCACGGTCCAGCATCAGACGCGACAGGAAAATGGCGGCAGCAGCACAGTGGCTCGGCCGGTAGGGCATAAAGCGGTAGTCCAAAAGGCTAATCTCCATCAAGTATTTGGCCATCGTGCGAGATTGGATGTCATAGTTGTCCGCCTTCGACACGCGACGGAGAAAGTTCATGGGGTTGGGGTAGCTCAGATCATAGTCGAGGGTGCTGAGCACGAAGCGCTCTGCACTCAGAATCTCAGCCTCACTGAAGGCATTGTCCGTAATGCGCCTGAAGTTTTCCAGATGAGGTGACAAAGTCTCCTCGTACTTGGAGGCAATAAACAGGGCAGTGACGCCGACAAGCTGTAAACGATCAAGCTGGACCACCTTTTCAGACAGGAACCGATCAATGATGTTGACAGCTAGGAATAGTGTTTCGGGAACAAGGTTGAATCTTGTGTGTACTTCGACGACCCAGTCAATCAAAATGCCTCGCGTCTTCCACTCCAGATCATCTTGATGTGACATGTATTCCGGATTGAGCATGGAGCGAGTTTCAAGATCGCGGAGATATTCAAAGATTTCAGTAGCATACTCGGCAACCATGAGAGGATCATCCCAGTCATCGTTTTCAATCGCATCCACACCTTGGGGGGGCACCAAGGTTTTAGCCGTGTTTTGATGGACAGCGGGCTTCTCATCCACGTCAGTCGAGGCGGCACTGCGGTTCTCATCGCAAATGACGTCCTCTTCGGGCTTCTCCTGGTGGACCTTCTTGCGGGCTGGCTGGCTCTCTTCAAGGACGGCGATTTTTTCCGAGACGACCTTTTCTGCGACGGCCTTCTGTGCGACGGCCTTCTCGGCAACGACTTTTTCTGACTCCTTGGTGGCAGTGGAGGAAGTTTTTCTCTTTGATACGGCAACAGAGCCAGGGCCGGCCCGCCTGGCAGGCGCCTTGGCTGATTCCTTGGCGGCAGAAAGAGGAGCGCTGCGAGTAGGCCTTGTAGACGTCTTTTGAACACCAACGCCATGGGCCTTTGACACGAGGCCAGCCTTGCCGGCGGCGGCCTTCTTCCCTTCGAGAACTTCGGCTTTGCTGACATTGCTCATATCTCCGAGGACGTTGCGTCTTCTCTGAGCGGCGGCAACGCCAAGATTGGCAGCCGTTCTCTTCGGCTGCAGAGCATTTTTTACAGGCATGGAGAGTTCGTCCACATTGAGAGCGGCAGCCTTGGATGCTCGTGTGAGAGGACGCGTCGAGTTCTCGTCGCTCTCGACACGTTGACGTGCAGCACGAGTCTACGGAAGCGCGACAAAATTTGTCCGTGTCAGCGAAGCTGAGCCCAGCGAGGCAACGTGTCAAGCAAGTAGATGAGAGGAAAGAGAAGAAAGAGAAAAAAGACGCGTCAAAAGGACCACTTACACCAGGAGGCATTGTGTAGTCTAGTGTATACTAGATCTTTGTGTGATACAAGCCAAGAGGCTGAGCGGGAGCTGTCCAGAGAGCAGCAATTGTCAGTCTTCAACGCGTCGAGACGAAGAGAAGGAAAAGTTGTACAAGAGTAGAGAGCAAGGCAGTAGAAGTAGGTTGCACGTGAGACAGTCATCAGAGACCGGGGGGAGGAATTCGGTGTCCTACCTCTGGGTCAGAGACAAGTGATATTCCAACACAAGAACGCGATTGGAATGTTTTGGAACGATGGAAGTGGTGCCAAAATGGATAATCGTATTAGGAAGAGCTGCCGAGCGATGGAAATGGTGACGAATAACGTGATTTAATAAAGGCGATATGAGTGCCGAAGCTGGAAGAGAATGAGCTGTAACAGCAACCAAGGTGTTTGTGTTAGAAGGACGTTCGCGAGGGCAAGACGAGAAGTGTTTTGAGGAGCGGAGTCAAGGGGGTGCCTGAGAGCGTGGTGTGGAGCAGTCGCGAATCGAGACGAATGTACTCTGTATGTACCTTCTAGAGTCTGGCCTTGCAAGTACCTTTGGTAGCTGGCGGACTGCTGAGTTCTGACTGATTTCCGTACTTTACCCAGCTAGGGCTTAGTTACCAGGCGCCGCGAGCCATTGCCAACTCCCTGATTCGCCAGCTTAAAGCGCGTTCGTTCCACCGTTGCGCGGGCGATAGCCATATTCCGTTAATAAGTTACCTAGCCATCTCAATTACTTGCAAGTTGCTTGAGTGGCTGATGCAGAGCATTGCAACGCTAATCACGATGTGTCATATGCCGGGCATAGGGAACATGCTCGATTTGAGTATCATTGCATTGTTTGGCCGTCTTGATTAAGTGAGGAAGTTGGGCCTATAGGCGCTGGTGCTCTGACGGAAAGCGGGACATGATAGGTACCTTCTACATAGTACACTGTATTCAGTACAATCAAAACAAAAACATGACGCAAATCGAAAAAAGGGCGGCAATAACACGCTAGACTCGCGATGATGTTAGCATCGTAATATACATATTTCCGGGTCAATACTGGCTTGATCCAAAGAGACAAGCGTGTCGTCAATGGGCATGGGGCGAAAAGACGCACAAGGAGGAAGCTTCTCTTTCCAGCCACTTGCAACGCGATGATTGGTGATTTTCGCGACATATGGGTCCAGGGGCACGTACATTGAGGCTTGTGCTGCTTATGCCGCGCTGCATCCCGATGTCAACAGTGGCAACCGCAGGGCAACGGCTAAACGTTAGCTTCACTGGCTGTACATTATACATAGCCTGTCCGCGTCTTTTCGCGCTTGTTCTAGCCACGTGGCTTATCGCGTAAGTCATGACAAAGACGACGCGGCGATTCGTCTCGGTCGTGATGTGGCTGTGCTTGACGCCACATGCCGTCAACTCAAGAGGACCAAGAATCAAGGTGTGGCTGTCGGTGAAACGTTCTTCAGTGAGCCGAATGGGAATTTTCCATGTGGTACGCCGGAAGCTGAACGACAAGTCGACATCCCGGCGAACAATCTACCTTTGTGCCAATTGAGGCGCTGAAGAGGACCAGAAAGGGCCTCTTCTTTGGGTCAATCGTTTTGTGGCAGCCCATATATTTTCTCGCAACAACCAGATACTGGCCAAGTGTGGCCGACAAGAGCGACTGAATTTGCAGTATTCGCTGGAGCTCCCATCCATCTTTCTGAGCCGGCCAGCTCCTGATTTCGAAAGGCCATAATCGCTCTACCATTCCGTTGCCATAAACACAATCTCCGAACCGAAAATTACATCGCAGACTGTATTCCATCATGCTTTCACAAAGAGTGTCGTTCGCAGCCGTCACAAGAGGCTTGCAGCGCACCTTGGCACACTCCGCAATCCGGCATTATGCGACTGTCGAGCCCAGCTCTACCATCGTCAATACTGGCATCACTTCCGACATGTTCAAGAACGCGGGTGCGACTGAAATACGCGGCAAATCTTCCATCCTACGGACATACAAGCCCCGAACACCAGGAACGCGACACTTGAGGCGGCCTGTCAACGATCACTTGTGGAAAGGCCGAGCCCATCTACCATTGACGATCCCGAAAAAAGGTCAAAGTAAAGGTGGACGAAACTCAACTGGGCGCATAACGGTACGACATCGAGGAGGTGGTGTCAAGACACGGATCCGCATAGTCGACTTTGAGCGACGACGGCCGGGAGCGCATCTAGTGGAGCGCATCGAGTACGATCCCGGACGAAGTGCCCATATTGCGCTGGTGACTGAGCGAGCTACGGGCCGCAAGACGTACATATTGGCCGCGGAGGGGATGCGAACGGGGGACGTTGTTCACAGCTATCGCACAGGTATCCCACAAGGTCTCCTCAACAGTATGGGTGGTGTTGTCGATCCGGGTATCCTGGCCGCCAAGACGGCATTCCCAGGCAATTGTCTGCCGATGCACATGATTCCGGTGGGAACCAAGGTGTTCGCGGTGGGCTCTTCTGCTAGGCGAGGGGCCGTCTTCTGTCGCAGTGCTGGCACGTCCGCTACGGTGGTGAACAAGAATGAGGAGATGCAGGCCGATGGAACCAAGATGATGACGGGCAAGTACGTGGAAGTGCGTCTGCAGAGTGGTGAGACCCGCCGGGTAAACAAGGATGCCTGCGCAACGATTGGCATCGCGAGCAATCAGCACCACCACTATCGTCAGCTGGGAAAGGCCGGACGAAGTCGGTGGTTGAATATTCGACCCACAGTTCGTGGTGTTGCCATGAACAGAGGTAAGTTGATATACAGAGAGCTGAACGCGGCGCGGGTCGACCGATGCATCATGATACACAAGAGTAATCGACTTGAATGCTAACCGCTTCCTCGCAGTCGACCATCCTCACGGTGGCGGTCGTGGAAAGTCAAAGAGTAGACGTCACCCTGTCACGCCATGGGGCAGACCTGTACGTCCCCAACTCTCTAGAGCCAAACCTTCTTTCTTCTTGGCAGCCTTTTTCTTTCTCGATACACTGTCACTGACTCTGTTTATAGACCAAATCTGGGTACAAGACTCGTCGCGTGCACAACGTCAACAGATGGGTTGTCACGCCCAGACCTCGCAACCATGGCAAGCGACGAACCAGTTCCAAAGCCTAAACTGCAGCGCCTGGTGTAGATGATCGAGAAATAAGCGTAAACGTCTGATGGAGGTATGGCTACTACGAGGCTGTGATTATAATAACTGTACTATACAATGTGGACGATATGGGAGAAGCAACCGCGGGGCAGCCGCAGGGGAGGGGCGAACAGAAGAACACCCTTTGGCCCAGCTGTGTCCAACTCCAATGGTGTTTTGTAGTGAATCTCAGCAAGATGTGATATTCTGCCGACAGCAGCCCGCTTCGGTTATTACTCCAGCGTGATCTTTACTTGATCCAGTGGTGGGGGAAACAACACCTACGATTGTGTTGGAGTTTGTAAAAGCTAGCTGACTGACCGACTGCTCAGTGCTCTCACGATGAATATATGTTCCTATCATATCACAGCTAATCCACTTACGGCCCAACAAATTCGCAAGATAGGGAGGGACACAAGTGAAGCAACCAACATACCTAAATCAAAGCCAAAAAACGTATATTCCGTAACAAACGACAAATAAAAGAAGCGTAAGAACAAAACAAGGGTACTCTGTATATGTATCTATCCGCCGCGGTTGCCGTCCGTCCCTTCTCATGAGCATATAGGTCCGCCTCGGCCAACTTCCGCCCGCAAAGCCATGCGCTTCGCCCACTTGCCTGTTCCTGACCAATCTTCCTCGGGCCTCGGGCACAACGGCTATTTTGCATTACGCAATTCGCTATCTCCGCACAAAGCCGTCAATCAGAGGCGCCGACGCGTACAGTTAGGAAAACAAAGCGATCCAATGTACCTATGTATGTACATTGGATTCGCATGAGACAAAGGCAGGGCAGGGCTGGGCGGCTGGGCCGACGACTTGCTACATATCTGGTACGGAGGCCCCTACGACCATCATGTACCACAGAGTAGGGAGTACAGAGGTATTGTGTGTAAAATCTCACTCGTGACTTGTAAAAGGTACCCAAATACGTATTCCGAACGGCGCCCCCGCATTAAGAAATGCAGTGAGTGACGACGGGGGAATGCGGCACTGACCGGCATCGATTCCGTTTTCATGAACGTATGTATGTATGTACCTTTTCGTCCCGTCTTGAAGGCGCGCGGCACAAATTATTAAGGGGCAACTCTCGCGAAGGATACTCCGTACATTCGCGACAAAGATGTTGTTCTTGAGCGCGGCTTTTCTCACGGGCCGTCAGACGGCCAGGCGCCAACTGAGACCATATCAAACGGACCCCATCGGTAACCGCGACAAAAGTGACGTACGCCCGCAAAAAAAGCATAGCCACGCTCCGTCTCACGTTTTGTGCAGAACTTCAGCGCGCCCCCCCAATGGGGAATAAAGGTCTGTTAGTTCTCACTAGTCAGCGGTTCATGTACCGTCTTCTTATTGCTCTTCTTCCTGGGGGGTTCCCTTTCCTCATTCTTCATCGTCGTTCCTGAATCCTCCTAGTTCCACCTTCCTCTTGTTTCTTCATAACTCGCGAGCGGGTCACGATAACGGTCACAGAACCGAATGTCGGAATATCGCAGAATGGCCCACTTCGGGGAGTCTTCGGCCAACAGCTTCTCTTTCAAGTTGCTGGCCTCGTATGCGCTTGACTGGATCGTGTTGATAGCCATTACTGTTGCGGGCGGGTTTTTGGGTCGCATTGAGCCTAATAAGCGTCCCTTTGCGCTGGATGATCCGAATATCTCGTGAGTTTTCCGTTGCTTCGTCGTGGGAACGGCGTGTCCGGTCCTGAATGACCTCGTACGATGCGCCCCCGCGATTTCATGAAGCTACCTAAGGCTAATATGTACGCGTTTACAAAAAAGACTTCCATTTACGGAGAATGAGACCGTCCCGTCATGGCTTCTCGTCGTCCTCTGCGCCCTAGTGCCCGTCATCGTCATCTTCTTCATCTCGCTGATCCTCATCCCAGGGAACACGGTCCCCAAGAACACCTCTCCAGCCTACATATGGAAGCGCAAACTCTGGGAGCTCCACGTCGGCTGGCTGGGCCTCCTCATGGCCGTAGGCTCTGCCTTCTTCTTCGTCAGCGGCATCAAGAACATGTGCGGCAAGCCCCGACCTGATCTTCTGTCTCGATGCGAGCCCGACTTCGCCAACGCGGCCACATACGCCGTGGGCGGTCTGAACGGATCGCGCCTCTACTCGGGCGATATCTGCACGCAGTCCGACTCGCACAAGCTCAATGATGGCTTCCGGAGTTATCCCAGCGGTCACTCGGCTGCTTCCGCCGCGGGGCTCATCTACCTATCTCTGTTTCTGGCGAGCAAGTTCTCCGTGACGCTGCCATTCGTGGTGCCCTCTGCGAATGCCAATGGAGCCACGGATCACTACAAGCATGCTGCTTTCCCGTCGCACATGCGCATGAGTATGAAAGCCTCTTCTTCTTTTGATGCCGGCTCTGATGCTGATGCTGTTGCAGGTGGTGAAACCTACGATCCAAGCAACAAGTCCGGCATCGCCGATCGTGGCGCCAAGTACAATTCTCGTCTTCAATCGCTTCGACGACAGGCCGCTGCGCCACCCCTCTACCTCCTCGCCATTACCCTCGTGCCATTTTGTCTGGCCATCTTCATCGCCGCGTCTCGATGGTTCGATTTCCGCCACCACGGCTTCGATATTCTTTTCGGGTTCCTCATTGGCGTCATCACCGCTATTTACAGCTTCCGCTACTATCATCTGCCCATCATGGCCGGTGCGGGCTGGGCATGGGGTCCTCGCAGCAATGATCGCGCCTTTTGGGCCGGCGTCGGGCGTCTGGGCTACGCGGGCGATAATTCAGACGAGGACCCTGCTCGTCAGCCTCTGCACAACGACCGCGCTGACTTCGGGGAGTCGGGTGATGTGGATCTGCCTGGCGCACATGGGCTTTCCTCTGCCGGGGGTGCTGGAGGTGCGACTCTCCGTGGCAATAATGGGCCGGGCTTCCAGTTCCAAGATGTAGAGCTCGAGAGATTGAATGGACGACAGCATTCCGTTGGGGCCTTGAATCCTGGACAGGTGTAGTGAGAGGCCATCTGTTTACTGGATCTTTCACGGCTCACGGCGAGATGCGGAAGCATACGAAGAATGAGGCAACGGTAATGACTCATATGTTGAGAATTAAGCCATGTCGGGTGCTGGGAGCCGCATCACGTGACGGCCGTACCAGCCGAAAGGTGCACATATCTTCACTTTCCTACTTCTTGGGTAACCTAGCCCTTTAGTCAAAACAAACACTCCATTTTGCCCCCCAATTTGCTCAACATCATAGGGCAAACACGACATGACTATGGACATGAGAGTACGAGGACGATACTTGAGACACTACGCCCCCATCTACTTCAAATCGTTTTCATGGAAACGCCCGACATGTCATGAACGGCGTTGATGAACGGCATGCCATTCGGACCTTCCTATCGATTCTATTCCTCAGGGAAAATCCAGTACCGATCCACATCATGGCGAAAAGGGCCTGATCTTCCTCGACTTTTTAAATCTTCATCAGCAATCATTCTCACTTCTGAGGAGGCATAAGCAGGCGACTGGTGTTCCTCCTTTACCTCCTCGGAAGACTAAAGAGCCCATGTAAGTGTAGGACCAGACGAGATGAAAACGCAAAAGTTGTCTCCTAGCACAGGGATCCAGGGGCGTGTCTTATGAGACTACGTTGTTTCCTTTTTGTAGTTTATTTTGTTTCGCTGTGCTCCATTCTATCCAGCGGGATGGGTTTCAGTGTTCATGCATGCATGTCATTCCCTGTACGGCTGTTCAGCATCTGTCTTTCGCCCATGACATGGGGCACCAATCATCGTTTGTATGTAGTGCGAGCGGTTTACCTATTGACTTGTTGTTGACGATGGAGGGGCTCTTGTGCTCCTTTGAGGGAAGATTATCACTTGAAGAAGTAATCATTGCCGGTATGCCCTGAACGAAATATGTAGGGGTCTTGGCCAAGATACGAGTCATTATGATTGTGTAAAAGAGCACTCTACTCCACTGTACAAAACGAATTTTGGAATAATCGCCATCTATACCCAATATTACAAACGGATATGTACTCGCATCTCTCCTCTGGGCCCGGTGGTATGAAGCACCACATCCGGTGCCCAAACCACCTTTCCTCGTCACATCTACTCCGACCGCCCTCCAAGTACACACGATCGGAAAATGTGACCCAGCGAGCATGCTTACACCTTCAGTGTACAGGGATCTCCATCGTCCCATTATGGAAGGGAAAAAAGGTTGCATCACAGGTTCTCTCGCAGGACGAAACAGACAAACTTTTCAATTACCATGCGCCTCAAGTTCACCGACTAAACTATGGACCGAGTGAAATATGGCTAGAGTGGCCCAGCGTGGGCCTTCTGCTCCTGCGCGCTGCGCGGCGTCTTTGAGTCGGACTTATCCGGTTAGTTGTTGCGCCGGCCAGCCTTGCTTTGCGTTGTGATGTTGTATGCATTTCCAGCACGATGCCATCCACCATGTCGTCCAGCATGCCATGTTTTGTCCGAACGCTCAGATGCAGGTATACTGTGGGGGAAAACGAAATACAAAAGAAGAGAGAGAAAAGAAAGAAGAGAGTATATAGTAATGCCGAGAACGTGCGGACTAGACAACGTCCCTCGTAGTGCGCAAAAAGGGGGCACCATACCACAGACCACGGATGATCAGAATACCAAAGCCCAACTCCGCATTTAATTATATTTCGTTGTCCTCGCACCCCCTCACATGGCAACCCTCCCATCATCGCCCCCCTCTAGCTCCATATCCTCATCCTCCTCTTCTTCTTCCTCATCTTCAACCTCCTCCCCCAGAAACCCCGTATCCATATCCATCTTCTTCAGCCTCCGCCGCATACTATCTCTATTGGCGTTCTGCCACCGGATCAGCGCCGCCGAGGCATGCACCTTGAAGCCGTACACGCGCGGGACGTACCGCTCGGTGCTCTTGCTCGGGATCAGAGCCGGATACACCTGGAAGATGATGTTGTGGAAGGAAGTCCCAAAGTAGGCGCCATCGATAGTAGCGTGCCGCGAGGACTTGGGGTTGTACGTGTCCTCGCAGCGCCCGCAGTATAGTTTTACGGGCGACACGTTGGGTGTGTCGTTTAGGCCCAGGGGGAGGAGCGGATGAGAGTGGCAGTTGACGCGGGGGCATTTCCCAAATTCTGCTTTCTTATACTTTTCGAGCTGGTCATTCATCTCTTTATTAGCGAGGCACGTTCTCGAACATTCACCATGGGGTGATTGTTGTGCCAAGAGGGGCCGTTGGATAGCAAGAAGGAAAACAGCCGACCCAAAAGATGGGTAAAAGAAGACCGTGTAAGCGGAAAGAAAACAGCCTACCATCTTGCTCAATCCCCTCGTCGTAACAATATATCGCGCGTGAACCAGCCCGTATAAATGGCGAGCCGACTTCTCGATCGTCTCTCTCATCTCATCGTCGCAGTCCAAGTCGAATACATCCGTCACCAGGTCTAGCGCATACTGGTAGTACTGAACCTCTGTGTTTAAGCCTGTCAGGTTGAACCGATCGTTGAGGTACTCCTCATCGATTTCGCAAAAGTATTCGTTTCCGCGAGACGAAATGAACTAGATGCATCGCACCATGATAGAACGTTAGTTAGTGCGCACGCCACATGATTTTCAACTTCTCTTCTCTGGCTTGTACGCCCTCTTCGTTGCTTCTCGGTCCAGATGCGGTGAGGCATAGCGATTTCAGAAGGAGTTGGAGAGATTCAGCGCCGCTGCAGCATTTCCATGCTCGTTGCTGTGCGCAAATAAAACGTACCCAGTCGCGCCAATAGCTCGTATAGTCGCTATCGGACTCGCTGACGAAGTCGTCCATCATTTCGGGGTGGGTATATGGATGCTTGCGACCACGGTTATGATGGAGAGGATGGGTATTGATGCCGACCGTGGCCGGCGCTGCGTTGGGTGTGGTTGGGGTCGGCGATGATGGCCATGGATTCCATGGAGGTTTCAGAGGAAAATGGCGACACGACGCCTCATGTGGGTGGCTGGTGGGTGGCTGGCGGGGCTAGACGCCATTTGCTCCAGCCAGCCACGCTGTTACGCGCTTGACGTGTAATATGTCAGAGATTCGAGGGGGAGAAGTGCAGTGCATTGGATTGTACAGTGAGCTAGAGGGCATCTGGGTAGGTATGTAGTCCAGAAGCCAATTCGGAGGGGAATGGTGGAAACTCGAGAGACAACCAGGAGTCAGACAGCATGAGGGTGTGGTGATTCATTATGGGTCCAATGTGGTGTTGGGCGTTATTTTTCCGGAGGGGCTGTAGGTACCTAATGCTAGCTTACAGCACATATACAAAGCGGTGTAGCTGCAGGGAAAGTGACCCGAGAGCAGTCCCATGATGTTCCTTTTTAGCTGCTATAATTACATCAAAGTTATTATGGAGGTCGGGTCGAAGTCTTTAACCCTATAATTAGCAAGGATAATAACAAACCTGGATGGAGCAGCTAAGAGATATGTGGAAACGCGGCACCAGTCAGAGGATAGGCTGTACTTCTGCCTGGCGGAAATGATCCTAGTATTGGATATGACTTTCCGAGACCATGACCAAGCCGCGAAAGCTCGAAAGAGACTTTGCAAGATGGAATACACATATCAATCAGGCACGAGCTTCGGTGCATTCCTGAAGGAGTTCAATTCCCTCTGCCAAAAGGCCGGCGTTCTGAGCTCAAATATGAAGCAGATGCTGTGGGATGCGATTCCAGTCGACATGGACATTAGCTTAAACAAGCCCTAGAGTCGCCAAATTGGTTGCCGATACTCAGGCGCCACCATCAGGCCTTTCCTCAAGCCAATACAGTATGTGGATTACCGTGGAAAGATGGCCGGCAAGGCTACCAAATTCTTGGAAGCCTCTCTCGAGATCGACCATAGGCGTTTCAGCAAACAAAGTTTTGTGACCACTGAGTGTGGCCACGATGTGTTCATTGACCTGGAGTGCTTAGCCGAACAACAAGTCGTACTTGATTGTAAAGATCAAGGCTTAACTGAAGAATCCACACCATTGGCCAAATATTCCCCAGCCATAGTTGTGCCCAAGACCGACCCCCCAGCGAATCCTGAACACCAAAAAGATGCTCGACGCCGAGATCAAAAGTGGGAAGCAGCCCAGAAAAAGATGCCAGATCTTGAAACGTGACTGAGGACAACCACCCGGTCCGAACATCAATGAGAACATCGAGGATGCAGCCATCATCGCGGAAATCGAGACCGCGAGGAAATCTGATCCGCGCCAAAATTCATGGAAGACTTATGACGGTACAGCTATTCCATTCCCCGAAGGAGAAGACGAAGAACACAAGGCGCTAGTGCGGTCCAAGATCCCGAAAATCCTTGCTCACTTGGAAGGTTTCTTCTCCAAAGTCTAAGCCGATAATCTCCCTGATCACCGCCCTGGCTACGACGAAGTACTTGAATTAGGAGATGAAACATCAACGACCGGACCTCCAAGCTACAGGACGCCCATCAGATTCCTTACGTTGAAAAAAGAGGTCACAGACAAGTTGCTCAAGATCGTATTTATTGAGGCAAGTAAAGAGAAAGATGCGCCTCCCACCTTGTTCGTGCCGAAGCCACGTTTGAGAGAAAACCGGTTTCTGTGTGGACTACCGGCCGGTGGCGCAACAAATACTCGAGAGATCGCCGTGTCCCGGCTCCTGACCTGGCGGGTTACGCTCCAAGCCAATCGAAAAGCCAAGCGTTATTGCATATGAAACATGACAAAACCAGCATATCCCACACATCTCACGCTATCTGCAGGAGATGGCATTCCAATACTATACGGTCCATGATAATTAGCAATACACGCGACAGATGCGCTCTTTAATCGCCAGACGCTGGCAGTCAATGTACCCTCCTGCTCCTCAAATCCCGCCTTTTCTCCCATATCCCACACATGTAGTCATCATCTCCCCATTACACCGTCACCTCCTCTTTCAACTCTTCCAGACCATTTTTTCAGAAACCACTTCCACTATTTTCACACGAAAACCGCTCATGAATCGCCAGATGTTGATAGAGGAGACCGCCTCAGTCTGCTCCTCACATCCCGCCACCTCGCCCGAACAGTCACCACCTCTCCGTTCCGTCGCGCCCTCTCCCGCCCCTCACCCAGCTCTTCCAGATTCTTCGTCTCCAGAAATTTCTTCCCACTATCCTCATCCTCAATCACGCGCTGCGAATCCGGCAGGTAGAGCCACGAGAAGACGGCGCCAAAGGCCGCCACGGAGCCAAATAAGAGGACGATGAGACCTGGTCTTGAATCACTCTCGTAGGCCGAGTTGATGCCGTACACGACTAGCACGGCCAAGATACTGCCGAGTTTGCCGGCTGCGGCGGAGATGCCGTGGCAGGTGCATCGGTAGCAGGTCGGGAAGATTTCGGCGGGGATGATGAAGGTTAGGGTGTTGGCACCTGCGATGTGATATGTATGTCAGTGCGCTTTTTTCTAGCTTCTCGTTTTTTATTCGTTTCAGTGAGAGTCGGTTGGTACGGACCGAAATTGAACACAAAATGATGAATGGCTACAAAGACGACCGTGGCTGGCGCGGCAGCTGTCCGGCGCACCGTGTAATACACGCCCCCCGTGATGAGCAGAAACACGGCCAAGATGAGGAACGAGGCCGTTAGCCAGTGTCGGCGAGGCAGGCGGTTCGCAAAGACGATGAAGCAGATGCTTCCGGCGAGAGACGCGATGGAGACCGTCAAGAGATACTGCTTGGCTTGCACAATCAAGACGTGGTATATGGTGGCGCAAGGGTGAAGCACATCGGTCTGCCAGGTTGGTATGCCCGTCACTTGCCACTGGGGAACTGTGGAGGTGCCGCCTGGGATGGAGGAATGCCAGCACGCAAGACGCTCGTCTATGGGCACGGGAGGACTCGTCGCCCACATATCTGAGAGTGTTCTGCGGTTATCCAGCGACAGACCGTAGAAACTGACATCAAGGAGGAACCATGTCATGGCTGTGCCGAACAGGTAATGCCAATTTCCGTCCCTGATGAAGTAATCATGCAGGTCCTGTTTGGAAAACTGGACAGGCATGGCTCGGGGCGACGTCACTGTCTGAAGGTGATTGTCATTCTGGTTCAGGGTCTGCATCGGAAAGACGTTGTCGAGGCTGCGGGTGCCACCGGCCCGCAAAGATGTACCGTACACTCTCTGCGTATTCCTGATAGCAACGGCAGGCTTGTCTCGGACCTCGAGACTGTACAAGCCGCAATCAAATAGAAAGAACCTGAAGATAATCGCGAGCAGTGCTGGGACGGCACCAGAACCGATGACGATGCGCCAGATACCGTCCACGGCTTGTCTGCATTCTTCGTGATGGGCCGTGTTTAGACCACACTGCAGCGTCTGCAGCTTGCTGCTGCGATCAAAGCCCAGGAGCACCCACAGTCCTACCAGTTGCGCGAGAGCTTGGCCGACGGGCTGCATTAGAAAGACGCTCGACAGCATCGTTACTCGTGACTGCGTGCTGGACCACTCCGACGTAATGACGGCACTAAGGGGATACTCTGCGCCAATGCCTGTGCCCAAAACAAACAAATCTTCTGTTAGTCAAGTTGCACGCACAGTACAAGCAGGAGATGCATCTGTCCTCCTCTCCTTCAGCTCACAGCTCGAGCTACCAGGGTTTTCACACACCGATTCCCATGACGAAACGCCACCATGCGAAAAGACCTAGGAATGACAGATCTCCAACACCGCGACTGCTGGTAGCGACGCCAATGGTGGACACAATAACCAGAATCAGCTCGATGCCGTAGAGTCGGGTGCGACCGTAGTAATCGGCAAGGAAGCCAAAGAGTAACTGCCCTATAACAGAGCCGAGCAAGGTAAAAAAATTGATGAGAAGACTAGGCCACGGCTCGCCATGGGGGTAATAGACGAAAGCGATTGAGGCCAGGATCACGTTGGTCGAAAACAGGTTGTATCTGTGGGCGGTATAGGGGTCAGCTTATGCGACGAGTGAAGCAGCTTGAATCTGCCTCGGCGTTTCGCGCGTCAGGTTGATAGAGCTCGGTACGTACGAATCGGTGAGAAACCCCGATGCCGCAACTACCCAGATTCGAAAGTTCCATGAATTTAAGTCTAGCTCGTAGCGGAGTTGCTTTCGGTCCTGAGAATAGGGAAGGGAAGACGGTTGAGAAGAGATGGCACATTTTAGTCAGAGTCATGGCGTTTTCACGGTCATTGCTGGACATGAGGGTAGGGAGACGGGACATGAGGCATGAGGCATGATCGTGTAAGATGTGTTGCGTTTCCGAACCTCTTGATCTTGCGGGGGCAGTGCAGAGCTATCAGAGGCCAGGAATCCTCTGTTCTTGCGGTGAACAGGCGTATCTGGCGGCATGGCGCGGGATCAGGCGCTCCAGGCTGGCTACGTAGGCTTAAGGCGATCCGTTTCAAGATAAAACGTGCCGGAAGACGCACGAACGAGAGAGGAACAGTGCATTTTGGGGTCGGCAGCCTAGGTGCAGCATAATAGAACAGCAGCTTGGCGACAGCGGCCGCCAGGGGCAGTAGACGGGATGTAAGAAAGCCAAGCTGCTTGATGGAGACGAAGGCCACGTTGGGCTTTTGGGCGTCATGCTGTCCTACATCAGACGAGGGCGCGAGAATCCACAAACCAGGCCATGCAATGTCTGCCGCCGGCTAATGGCTTCCGACCGCATCGTCAGCAAAGATCGCGATGGATGCAATTGTACAGACGGCAGAAGACGACACCTGGATACTTCTCGGGCATGAATCATTGCACGACGATCGATTCCTTGAAGAAGCGTGAGAAGCATCTTTGAAGGCATTGGCCAGTTGGCTGCATATGAGACGGCTGAGACATGTCTTGGCCCACGCCGCATACCCTGACATGGAGTCGTGGCCGCGGCGTTGGAGTTGGACTCGGGAAAGCATCACTTCCTGTCATGAAAGGTCTTCATCGAAAACTCGTTGGTCAAGGCCATAGAATTCGTCGCAGCAAAGCATGTGCGTGGTGCATTCCCGACGAGAGGCGCTGGTAGACGGCGATATCACCCGCATCATGCATGCAGCTTGTCCTGGAAGAGGCCCCCGTCCCATCGTCACGGACTGGGAGGACCCAACCGCAAGCCTTCCAAGTTCCAGCTGTCTTGGCCGCTGTCCGAGCCTGCTGAATGCGCGCCAGCTGGCAGCCAGATTCCCGTCGCCTTGGCGCCTTGGCGTTGGACTTGGGCAGGAGCGACTCCGAGCACTTCTTGCGTCTGTTCTCAAAAGGTACCTACCTGCTTGCAAGTTCCAAGTTACATACCGGCGCCTGTTGCAACTTGCCAGTCCCGTGCTATCTGCGATGGATCCACCGCCTGCTTATCTTACGCGCCAACGATGCTCGACAGCGGCTGTACCAAGAATAAAGAGACAGGAAAAAAGAAGTGACCACGACGACACGACACGAAGACTTGCGCATCTTTCTTCGGGATTCACGATTATGATGGCATGCGCCGGATCAAATGAGTTCTGCCATGACATCTGCTGGGCCTCAGGCCAAACTTCACAACTTCAGTTCGAGTTCGCCATTGCCTGCTTCGTCTTTTCACGTGTACTTTGCCAGAGGACAAAGATGACGGGACATAAGACAAGACATAAGCCGAGCAGTCGTATCTGTGCTACCAATGGTCCACCGCTCTTGCTGTAGCTTGTGCCTTTCAATGGCTGAATTGATCCCCCACGCCACCATTCTCTCAGACCTCTTGATTCTGGCATCATGCCCTTACTGGGCCCCTCGACTTTGTCTGGCTCGCACTAACTTCGAGATCTCGCACCATGGACTGTATCTTGTGACAAAGCTGGTCCGTCGTCTTCGGAAAGGGGATCGTCAGACCCCTTGCTACTGCTGGAGTCAAATTATCTCTCCCCGAGCCACGCCCCACGTCTCTCCAGCTCGACTCTGTTCCCCCTTTTCCCAACTCCTTGGGACATGAGCAATTTTCTGCTCGTGTTGCCTTGCTCGGGTCGGGCTCTGTACTGAAGGTCTTGGTCCTTTGGCTCAATTCCGCCTATTCGCTGGCATGGCCGCCGCGTCGTCCTCTAGCTCTTCATTTACATCCTCATCGCTCGCGCGTCCTCCTACCTACAGCCGCTCATACGACAGCTCCGTACCACCAGCTTGGACCCCGACTTCGGGTGTCTCTACGCTGTCTGCGCCATCGACGGAAGGTTCAGCCGCGCCCCAGACGAGCCCTCTTCGGCCATTGGATCTGGGGCCGCCTGGATATCAAGCCACCATGTAAGGACCTGAAAGACAAGAAGAATAATTCAGAAGAATAATTCTCTGTGATGGGAGATTTGTGCATAAGCAGTTCAATTTTTGATGCTAGAAGCTGACTTTCATGCAGAACCCTCTTCCAAGACACACCAGACGAGCGTACCGTCTACTTGGGACCATGGGAAGTGGTCGGATCCGACCAGCGCCGCGTGCTGTGGCAGTGTAGCTATGAGAACGAGCTACTCGAGCATTATCGTGCGTTTGTACCGACACACGAAAAGCGGCCCTTGTTCACTCAATCACGCCGTATGGCTCGGTGCTGACCTGGAACGATGAGAGCAGTTCCATCCAACACGCCTTCCGACATCCACCCCCACACGCTTCACTCGCGCCATCGGCAATATCACGACCCTTCGGACATCGAGCGGTTCGTAACGTTTCCTGAACTCCATCGCGTTCGGTACACCACGGACCAAGGCGTCTGCATCCACGACAAGTATATCCACGTGAAATACGGATTCACCAGCGTCAATGGCTCCACACAGTTCCAAGGCGATTTACGTCGAAAGGACATGATTGCCTTTTATGACGTTGATGTGGTCTGGACCAATGTCCACGGACGAACCGACAGCTTTGGAAAAGTCAAGGGCTTTGGAGCAATACAGCGGCTCAAGATGTGGCGTGATCGGCACACCACCTTTCACACTCTCAGCGTTCTCGCCAACAAGATCGATAGCCGCTTCCGCGAATACCACGTACACATTTTTGACGGAGAATTGCGCAATCGAGATGATAGGGCTAAGCAGCTGCGATTAAACGTCCGAGCACGGCGCGGCAGCGGCCCCGATGACCCGCCACCGCAGCGCCGTTTCTCGTTTGCGAGAAGCGTACGGCCGCTTTTGCGACCAACTGCTCTTGACAGTCAGAGCAGCCCGGACGCCAGTTCCCCCTCGCCCTCGCAGAGCTCTGTCTACATTCGCTACTTGTCTATTCAGTTTAGCAGCCGTCATGGTAAGTTCCGATGCGCCACTCCTGTGATTGTGCAAGGTGAAGTATCTGCGCTTTCTAACTGGCGAGGCAAGATTACCAACGATTTCTAGATACGTGGATCTGTGCGCACAGCTCGGACCGGGAGTTTCAAGGGATCCCTTTTCCGCAAAATCATTTCGAGCTGCCTTCTCCGATTTTGCCGGGCCAGGTGGAGCAACCATTGCCGCTAGATGAGCAGCCAACGGACTCGTTGGACAGAGGATAAGGACCAGCTCAGGCTTGAAGAAAACTTGACAAATCGACAGATTGACAGGGTCGAAAGGTTCGGAGTGCTCGTAGAAGGGTCGACAGTGCTCCAGAACGTAACGCCCATGGGCCATGGCGCGGAGTCGACATCAATTGATGACTCATGGCCGACTGAACCAGTGGCTGGCTACCTTGCAAAACGCCAGAAGTCGTGCCGAAGGTG
This sequence comes from Claviceps cyperi, assembly GCA_018360075.1. Classification (NCBI taxonomy): domain Eukaryota; kingdom Fungi; phylum Ascomycota; class Sordariomycetes; order Hypocreales; family Clavicipitaceae; genus Claviceps; species Claviceps cyperi. Next base: position 27,927 of record SRPQ01000208.1, read on the forward strand.
CCAAGCAATGACGGATGATAAAGTCTAGGCTCTGTCTGTTAGTTACAGAATACGAGGGTACATGAGTAGTCGCTTAGTAGCAACGAGGAAGCTGGGACTTGTTCGTCTCGGGCTCCTAATGGAAGACATGCTTTGCGGTAACATCGGCGGGATACCGAGGCATGGTCAACGCTATCGATCACTTTGTAGGCAACTATGTGCGAGGGATTTCGTGCTTCAATAAAGTCGTTTAGGCATGGCCGTCACGTTTGTTCAGGAAGCACGCGATATCCGATGCGATGGACGATGGATGCTAGGCCTTTGCATCCCCAGCTGTCGCGTGGCGTTGCGGGCCATGAAACCGGAAGCCAACGTCTTGTTAAATCCGCGACACTTCCCCACTCAGGAGTCAGCACACCAACCGCGCCCTGCGCGCGCATATGTACGACATCATCATTTCAAGCCGTCTTGGCTTCCGCCGAATGAGCCACTCCAGCGGGCACACGTCATGCTTCAACGGCTGCTGCCGTCCTGTCATCTTGACAGTTTCCCATCAGCATTCTTCCATTCGCCCAAATCATGAAGGTCATCCTCGCCATCAACGCCGGGTCCAGCTCGGTCAAGATCTCGGCTTACACGGCCGAGCAAAACACAAGCCCGCAGCAAATAGCCGAAGCCCAGGTCAGCGGCTTAACCGCACCGCCAGCAAAGCTCATTTACTCGCGATATGGCCAATCCATTGCCAGAAACAAACCCCTCGATCAAGACAAGGCCGACGACCAAGACGCCGCGTTTTCGCTCCTACTCGACACACTCATCCAAGATGGCGACCTCGGCGAAATCAACTCCAAGAGCAACATCCACATCGCATGCCACCGAATTGTCCACGGCGGCGACTACTCCGACTCGCACATCATCACCCCAGACACATACCACCACCTGGAGCGTCTTAGCGACCTAGCACCCCTCCACAACGGCGCCGCCCTCAACATCGTCGCGTCCTGCATCAAACAACTCCCCGACGCCGTCAACATGGCGTGCTTTGACTCGCAATTCCACTCCACGATCCCGGCGCACATTTCCACGTATCCTATCAATCCCGCCGTGGCGAAGAACAGTCACCTGCGCAAGTACGGTTTCCATGGTCTGAGTTACGCGTTTATTACAAGGTCTGTGGCGGCGTTCCTGGGCAAGGAGGAGGGGAAGCTAAATATCATTGCGCTGCATCTGGGGAGCGGTGCAAGTGCTTGTGCGATAAGGGGGGGGAAGAGCTGGGATACGAGTATGGGGTTGACGCCTTTGGCGGGGTTACCTGGGGCGACAAGGAGTGGGAGTATTGATCCGAGGTACGTACTGTGTGCTTGTTTCGATTGCCGTGCGCTTAGGTGGACTATCTGGGAGCGTGATTGTGATTCGGAGGTTACTACTTGATGAGCTTCTACCCGGAGAGTAAGGAAAGAAAAACATACATCGCGGAAGGCAAAGACTGGATGGGACCAGGCCAAAAAAACGAGGGTTGAAGAAACGACACAGAACACGGGAGGCAGACAGCCAGCAAGAGAGAAAGGAATCATGACGACTGACAAAAATTGCAGCCTCGTCTTCCACTACGCAAGCGACGTCGGCAAACTCTCCCCCGCCTCCACCAAACACTTACACATCACCAAAGCCGAGGAAATCCTCAACAAACAAAGCGGCTGGAAAGGCCTCGCCGGCACAACCGACTTTGGCGAGATTGCCTCCTCCTCTGACCCCCAGCACAAGCTAGCGTTTGACATCTTCGTCGATCGCGTCTGCGGCTTCGTGGGAAGCTACTACGTGAGTCTGGGTGGACAGGTCGACGCGCTGGTGTTTGCGGGGGGGATCGGCGAGAAGAGTAGTCGGTTACGGAGAGAAGTGGTCCGGCAGACGGGCTGTTTGGGGTTTTTGATGGATGAGGAGCGGAATGGGGGGGGATTGGAAGGGGTGGTGGAGGATGTGGGGAGTGCGGAGGGGAGGCATCGTGTGTTGGTGTGTCGGACGGATGAGCAGTTTGAGATGGCGAGGGCGGGGACGGAGAAGAGAGAGTTGTGGTGATGTGAGAGGCGGTGGCTGTACATAGTAAGGGCGGACTTTGTCGTGCTGTGCTTGGGCTTGATGTCTTTTTGTTGATCAATCATGGCTCTCTGAAGTAGTATCTTTTCGTCAAACATGGCCTGCGTGTCGAAATGTTGTGTTGTATCGAAAGCTACGTATGTATGTATGTATGTACAGAGAGAGGTATGTAGCTCTCCATCGCGAAAGCTTGATCTCTAAGCGGAGATAGCCCGGGCGCCGCCCATCCGGTGCGGTCCGATGACTCCGATCCCGTGGGGAATCCACCTAGATCCCATCGCATTGATTTTTTGCCGAAAAGGGACCCCCCCTTACATTAGATTAGGTAGGTACCTGTCACAGGTATGTACCTGATGGAAGTACCTTCTCTCTCCGTACGTGGTGTATATGTATGTATGTATTTGTAGATCAAACCCAACAAAGGGATCGAATCCAACAGAGAACGAGGATATATTGCCTTTCAGCATAAAGGGCTCTAGATCACATTGAACACTCAAAGACGCCTCGCACGCTACACCTAACTCCTTCGTCTCCTTTTACACTACCGACTGCGGCACTGCCCGATACGAGCCAAGGTGTCACTGTATGATGATGAGACGCACACGGAGGGAGTATGTAGGTACATGATACCTAGCCAGCTTATGTACCTGATGCGATTCGATTGTACGCCCCGCGCGAGACCATTGGCCAACACTGCACAGCATTACCAATGCCAAAAACCTCACGTCATGCGCTTGCCGCTTCTCCCGAAGCTACTTCCACTTCCGAATCCACAGCGGGACCCTGCCTGCCCTGGTCTGCCGCGCGGCCGGGATGCTGAAAAGAATGGAAGTCAGAGTGGTGAGCAGTGAGCAGTGAGCAGTGAGCAGTCATAGGCCATAGGGCATAGGGCGGGAGTCCAAGACTCTTTGAGACGCTGCAAGGTGTAAGGCGCGATATTGAAGGGGCAAACCAAACGGCACAACTGCAAACGGCCGTTGTGAGAGGCTCAGCTGCTGGATGGAGACTGCCCTTGGCCTTTGGAAATTGGAGCCTGATGGGCGTACTCTGTACAGCCCCATGCGGCGTTGCGTAGGTACAAAAGCTTCGATTTCGCCGCAGAGGTGATCGTCGGTGGCTGACGGGTATCAAGTGGCGGAGTTTGCATTTGCTTCTTTCCCGTTTGGTTGGTTTGTTCATATGTTTTTTCCCCTTGACACTGGCTGTCTCGGGGATTATATGCTCGACCGTCTGCACTTCTGTTGAAGCCCCATCTCCCGTTGCCTTCACCCGCCTTATAAGCTATATTGAAGCCGTGTGTCGACGCCTACTATAGCCCACCCTACACGACTCCAGAAACGCACGACAAGCAGCAACACCCCCAGCAATGTATCTGTCGAGGATACTTCCAGCCTTGACGCTGGCCATGTGTGCGGCTGCCTCGGCAGCAAAGTCATCGACCTCGCAGCCCCGCGCGCTGGTCTACCGCGGACAGTCCGCCTGCAAGGGCTGCTCCGAGGCCGTGGCCAGACTTCTGGAGAAGTCACCGCAGAACTTCGCCGTGACCTATGTGGGACGGGATGAGGAGGACCAGATTAGCGCCGAGCTGTTGAGCCAGGCTGCTGTGTATGCGCAGCCAGGCGGACCAGGTACGTGAGGGGGGACGCAGGAGAAGAAACGAAGATGGAAAAAAAAAAAAGAAGAAGAAGAAGACAGCCAAGCAAGAAACCAAGAAGGAAAAGAAGACGGAGAAGCAAAGACGATGGCAAAAGAAAAAAAGACACAACCCGCCCAAGTTCCTCAACACACGCAAGCTTAACTACCGCCGTATCAAGTCCCATGGCCAAAAGCACCAACACCAACACCAACACCAACATCAACATCAACACCAACATCAACATCAACACCAACATCAACATCAACACCATCACCAAGCCCGCAAGCCCGCAAGCCCGCTAACCCCTCCACTCCAGATCTCGACCAAGCCTACAAAGAACTCCAACCCCATCAGGCCCAAATCCGCACCTTTGTCGAAAACGGCGGCCGCTATCTCGGCTTCTGCCTCGGCGCCTTCCTCGCCGGCAGCACCCCCGGTTTCCGCCTCCTGCCCCCCGGCGCAAACGCGACTCCTGAGCGCAAAGCCCCAGATGCGCAAGTCACCGGCCAAGAGGACACCATGATCCAAGTCGACTGGACGTTTCGCTCCGCGCCAAGGGGGACGAGTACTTCCCAAGACGGCGGCGCGGGAGAGACGGCGGCGCGGCGGTGGCTATATTTCCAGGATGGGGCTGTGATTACGGGATTGCCGCGCGATGATGGGAATACGACGGTGCTGGCACGGTATTCGAGTAATGGGAATGTGGCGGCGAGTTTGACCGGGTTGGGGAGGGGGGTTGTTGCGCTGGTTGGGCCGCATCCGGAGGCGACTCCTGACTGGTGTGAGTGATGCTATGCTTTCTTTTTCTTTTTTTTTCTTTTTTTTTTCTTTTTTTTT
>SRPQ01000209.1:0-32462 GCA_018360075.1 Claviceps cyperi
ATGGATGTATGGATGTATGGATGTATGGATGTATGGATGTATGGATGTATGGATGTATGGATGTATGGATGTATGGATGTATGGATGCATGTAGATAGGTGTGTTTGTGCGTTTGCGTTTGCGTACTGTCCGCGTTGTATACCTATATGTATACAGCGGCGGGCGGCGGGGTATCGTGATGCTGTGTTTGGCAGAGAACTTGAGTCATCTACATACAATACAGTATGAGTAGGTAGCCTTCTCCAGGAAATGTTCGGAACACGAAAAGAAAAGAAATGACTGTACGGAGTAGGGAAAAGGAAAAGGAGCAGGGAGATAGGGAGCCAGACAGAGTACATACATACATGATGCTGAATATCAACATGGGTATGGAACGCGTCAGAGGCCGGGTATGTGCGGAGGATAATTATCCCTCTATTCTCTCCTTGCCGGGTGAACCCATAGGCCCAGATGAGCACATGAAGAAGCAAAACCTCGGCGCCACTGACACGCACGATCCGATGGGTTTGCTTTCCAGTTTCCAGTCACATGTGTACCTATTTGTTCCGTACTACACACAAACGAATGAGTGTGACTGGCTGTAGAGCAAGACGCCAACAGAGAAGCCAATCTGCAGCACGCGGCGCTACGTTTCAAAAATAGATGAAGCCGGCTTCGCTATCAATACAACACGAAGCCTGGCAGCTTGCACTTTATTCTGCGTTGGAACTTGGGCACCAGTGACCGTGCATCTAGAGTTCATTCGCGAGCACGCGGCCAATCAGCGTTGCATATCTCTGCATAGTCTTCATGTCGTCGAACGACACCTCGGCACCATACGCATGCAACAGCATGAGCATTGGATGCGCGAGGATGCAAGATCAAATCGAAAAGGGGCGCACGCTTCTCGGGTCCGGGATGCTGAGGCATCGCATCATGTTCGGCATGGCATTGCACAGTATAGTATGGCTGAGCTTATCGTATTGTTGCGCATGTATTCAGAGAGAGGACAAACGCACCTGCCAGGCTGCGCCATTCTTCCGTGCAACACAACACACATGCCCATCATGTCATCGGTGCTTTGCCGGGTCAAGACCCCGCGCAGAAGAAGGCATCGTGGCTGTCGACGTGCCTGAGGCCGGGTGTGCTTGCCGCCACAAACTGAGAGAGTGTTTTCCCCGAGAGTGGTCAACGTGGCGCGGAATAAGCTTCTAGTGTTCGGCCCTGACATCCCTGCCTCCGAGCGCTTATGAAAACGTACAAAAGAAAAGAAAATGATGAGAAAAAATACCGGCGGCTATCTGCTGTCTCCAGGTATTTGATTGGCTATCGGAGCTGGTCCTGTCAAACGAATCCGTCTCCGATGGGCGTGGTTCGTGTTGTGTTACGTGTACCTCGAGAAGTGGCTAGCTCTCTTCCCCGCGAACCTGAGCGATACCCAACAGGTGCAAAAACGTTCCAAGAGGGTGACTGGTAGAAAATAGAGTGGCATTCGGGGGGGGGTTTCTATTCGTCGTCATCATGAGGTATGACCAAGTCCGACCAACCAGGATGAGATGTGAACGGACAAGGGGAGTCGGCATGTTCTGCACCAGTACCTATCTATGTACATATGTATCCGCATTGTGAATTCATAATGATCGTTTGCTCGCTCTGGCCTATGCTGTAAGTCTCGGAGCATGCCTCCTTTGTCTTGCTTACGGGGAATGAATCAGACTCATCATCCTGGCCCCAAGATGGTCTGCTGACTTGTGTCCAGAGTAAGGCGAGGCCGAGAGCCGGCAACAAGGCTGGCCACAAACAAGTCGCATACTTTGAGCTCCGAATCATGGGCAACGTTGATACGTGCGCTTGCGTGATTGTCTGACGGATGAAAAAGAAGGAGGGCCAGCGTTGCACCGGCATCCCTGTGCGGATAGGATTTGCCGATGCTGCTGTAGCCTGTCGGCGAATCCCGTCACCATGAAGCGCCTCGATAACCTGCAAGCCGAACGTCGTCAGGAATCACAAGATCGTTGACACGCTGAAAAGCTTGACGACGTGAAGCGGAGTGTTGTAGTCCAATCTAATTTGACCTCGGCACATGTAGTGGCCTGCTTTGCGAGTGATTGCGGCTCTCCTGCGGCTACGGCCGGGACCCTCCGACTTCAATACATACTCGAGGTAGTTATATATAAGTTACAACTCACGAGTGGGTTGATCCGTGTCCCAGGGCCTCACGCTGGCACGCTACATTGCAGAAACAAGCAGAGGATGGGAGTGAAACAGGATGAGATGGCGTGGAGTCGTCTCCAGCGCTGGCGGCTGCACTGAGCCAGGAGTCAGAACCGTGCTGCCGTCGGACTCTTGTTGTCAGGCTGTACCGACGGAATATGTGTCTTGTCGTCACAGTGCAGTTCCCTGGCTTTTCCGTGTGCCTCACGATGATTGTGATGATTACTTACAACGCGCCTCGTGCATGCTGTTGTTTGCGAGAGAAGAAAACAAGCCTCCTGTTTCATGAACTGACACAAGCACTTGGCATCTGTGCGACGGCTCAAGGTGCTTTGAAGTTTGGACGTATGAAGGCGTGAATGTGCGCGAATAACATGCGTGTGTGTCTCTGCTTGTGGCTACATTAACATACGTACGTACAAGGTACATACATTAGGTACGAAGGTACGAAGGTACGAAGGTACTAAGGTAGGTTGGGTACCTAGGTACCTCCTGATTGCTGTGCTGAGGGTTGGGTCGTGAGCGGAACTGGCGTCTGCAGCCGCGACTGTCATGAACGTGGTACGAGATCGAGCTATCTTTAGGCGCGGCCTTCAATTTCACAGCGCCCACCTTGAGTCAAACTAATCCATTGACAGCTTTCTATTGGACAAGGACGTCGTCGTCGTGCATATATCAGTTGCCTTGGAAGTTGGGAGGAGCTGGGGGGGTGGCGGGGAACCAAGTCAACCAACTTCCAATCAAAAAAATGCAGAAAGAGAGTGCCAGAAGTCCTGGCATTTGACGCGGAAAAGATGAGGCAAACAAGAATCGTCAGACGAAACCTTTGTTGTAGCAATTTCATCTCGTGTATCCTCTTGCGTAGTACGAGATGTGAGGTAGCGACCACGTTACATACCTGCGTGCTGCCTGCATGCTGGTTCCGAACTCGCAAGCATGGAGCACGGCGGGATGCAAGAAGAATAAGCTGCTTCTTTCGTGCATGGTTTGCCGCTTGAATTTGCCCTCTGCCGACCCCTGGACTTCCACTAGTCGTGCCATCCGTGCCACTAACATACTGCTTGCTCGTCTATCGGTTAGCCGGGATGGGCCCATGAGCCATTGCCGTCTTGAATGAATGCATGCAGCATGTGTAGTCTTTCATGGGCCAGTTCTGGTCAATTAGCTCATATCTTGAGACTCATAGCAGAGGATCATAGCAGAGGCTCACGACAGAGGCCTGTGACAAAGCGCCTCTGAGCAGCGCGGCGCGCGCTCGCCACTTCAAGTGAAGTTGTTGTACATACAGGGTACCTACGTACATAAGAAGACATACCGAATCATGAGATGCCCCCATGCAGCGGAAATGCGTGTCGACCTGAGGCCAGGGTTTCATACCATCTCGGAGCAAAATACGACTCAACTTGTCGAGAGACCCGGCGTTAGGTTGCTGCATAAGCCAATCAGCGAACCAGCATGATATCTCCAACAGCGGGCGTCGCCGGAGTCGCCGGACTTTGCAATGCATACCAGGGCCTCAATACGGAGTACATAGGTAGGTAGACCGTGCAAAAAGCGCATCGGAGAGCTCTCAGTATGAACAGAGAATGAAAGGAGGACCGACATAAACGTAGGTAGGTATCATGTGACATGGGGACGCTTGGAAGTTGGCCGGAGCCATAATGGCAGGAACTCCGTGTAAAGGAAGAGAAAGATTGTTTGTGGGTCGAACTGGATTCGATTCATTACGACAAGTGCATCAGCATTTCAGGAGTCACTCCCGGCTCCGTCACCTGTAGACAGCTGTCAATCATCAAGACTCAACAGCTGTCTGCTTGTCGCGGATGTGCAATCGTCTGGTGGGGAAAGCTCGGGTCTGTCGCGGCAAACACGGCTTGCTGCGGCCACACCCCCGCTCAGCCCCGCGGTGTGGACATGAGGAGGTCGTGGCCAACAGACGCAGCGGCAGACCGTTCCTCTCGCTTCACGCCTCCTGTCTCCCGCTCTCGCCTCTGTGCCATCTCGATTATCTCGCCTCTGCAACTTGGACCTCACGCCTCGCTTCGCAAACGATGGACGGCCTGCTTCAAGCTCCAAAGGTTGCATTTCAACTGACTGTTGGCGTCGTGGTCTGCGGTTTGGTTCGTCAAAGCCGAATTTCGATGGTCCGGAAGCTCGGGTTCAGTCTCAAAAGAGTGCTGCTGACCAGAGTTTGTGAGTTGTGACTATGTACTTACATACCTACCATGATAACAACTATAGTGAAGCCGAGCCACACCAGGCTAGCAGCTCGGTATCGTGGCCGGTGGCTATATTCGTAGAGTCGAGAAGTCATGGTTGCAGTGTTGCAGTGTCGGATGCGGTCACGATGCGTCCGCAGTCTCGTCTTGCGGCTCGACGCATGCCGAATTACGTTCCCCGATTGTTCTTGGTGTGTTTGATCAACTGGATTCTGTGTCATCTTCAGACATCTGCATGACACGCGGACGAACCCCTAGCATTGGTTTCGATTTGCAAAAGGTGCGCATCACAACTGTCCTGCGAAGTGGCACCGGTGTTTTTGATCAAGTGAGCGCGAAGCCGTGTGCTTCACCTCCTGCTCGTTTGCGAATCTCTCACGCTTCCACGATCTGCGGCCCGACTTGGCAAGGCTTGTATGTAGACGCGTAAAGGCGAGGAAGCATGGGCTCGCCGGCTTGGATCACGAAGTGATGGATACAACCGTGACCGCCAACAAGTCGATTCGACGGGCCGCGAGCCACCGAGATGAGATGCCTAGCTCGGCCGAGAGTCGCGTCGAGAACGAGGGAGGTACTCCGTATGTACATACACGACACCCTGCAAGGCCGTCGGCTTGATATTGGCAAGGACCAAGTCGACCACTGCGTCTCCGTATCGACAACTCCCAGCGGCCTCAATGGTCCGCCCGTGATCCAATCACGGATTGGCTCGACAAGGCAGGTCATGCATTTCAGGCAGCCGACACGAGCCGACAGGCGCAGCTGAGCCAACCAGCTGTTGCAGCTGTTGGACCAAGGAAGGGGTCACGTACCTTCCGGGTGTGTGAGCGTGTTGCTCCTGCCGCAAGACAAGCCGCGGCATGTACCTACCCATGCAGCATCCATGCATCCACCCCGTGCATCGAATCCATGCGCCCACCCCTCCTGCGCAACGGCGACCCACACGCAGCGGCCATGCTTCCAGATGCGCGTGAGCTGCAGCTGCAGGCATGCCAGTCCTGCTGCTCAATGCTTCCCCTGCGCACCCCCGGCGCCCAAGTGATGCGTCAGCCGGGCCCAGCTGGCCAGCAGCTGGCACCCCTGCCCCACCCCTCCCCCTGGCGCCCGTGGTGGGGTCGTCTCCCAAGCGCCATGCCGCCCGATACATGTAGATGCAATTTGGCGGACAGAAAGGCGGCGCTGCCCCAGTCAGCCCGTTCGTGTGTACATACATACGCCTTTTCGTGTGCGCCTCCAGCGAACCAGAAGCGCGGTGGCCGGGCTTAGCGATCGTCTCTTCACTCCGTACCTCTCCTCCTCTCTCTAATCCATACATCTGCTACAGCTACATACGCGGCGCTCTACCTACTCTGTACTCGTCGAACACACCTTCTCCGTGTCCAGGGACCTCCAAGCTCTCGCACACTCTCTTCCCTGCGTTTGTGTCCAGGGCCTTGCCGCCTCGTTGCCTGCACACCCCTTCTGTTCTCTTCTCTTCTCTGAGTATCTCGTGCGAGGTGCTGGACGCCGTCAATTACTTACTGTACCTGTGGGACACGCTGGAGTTGGCAGGACCATAGGCACCTTTCCCCCCCGAACCAGACCTCGACGTGCTCACATCCCCAGTTGGAATATTTTCTCTCCTTCTCTCACCTTTTCTTCTTCCTTTCCCCTTGAAATAAGAAAATCAAATACATACAGGAGACAGCCGCTCTTTCTAGTGCCAGCTTTTCTTCCGAAATCCGGAGCACGTCACTGTCTTCTCTCTTAGTCAGGCTCGCCCTTCTTTTTTTCTCCGTTTTCTCCGTTTCTCCAACGAGTAGCCGCGACGGCATTGGTCTGTCGTGACAAGGCCTCATCCCGCACGAACGGACGTGGACAAACACAGTCCAGAACACACACCTTTTGGACGCCCTCTTGCTCCCATTGGCATCGTTGGCAAGTCCGCGAGGAGGCGTGGTCGTGGCGAGGTGAAATTCCGAGCAACACCAGTTTTCGGGGCCTTCTCTGACCAATGCAATAATACGCGGTCACTTATAGAACATTCTCCGGGCATCGCCCCCTATATTCCACTCCTCCTGAGCGAGTGCATTGGGGCGTACAAGAAGGGATTCGAGTGGAAGCTCTTCAGTAGCATACGGCGCCTCCCGAGAGAAAGCCGAGAGCCCGAAGATTCCAAGCCGGGGGGCTGGATCCCTGACTGGTAATGCGAATGCGAAGCGCGCCCAAAGACCTCCATCTCGCCGAGGCGTCTTTCTGCCGTACCTGCTTTGGAATACATACACACATGATTATCAGGGCATCACAGAAGAGTGACCTCGTCTCGTGTATAAATCGCTGCGCAACGCACAACTCACATCGACCACCTTTACTCTCAACTCCCTTCACCAAGCAGGCATTGGCAAGCACATCCAGAACAAGAACAAGATGTCAGCGTTTACAGCTCTGAATGGATGCTCTCCAAAGACCGCTGCATCCTCCGGAGACAAGAGCATCAAGTCTCACGCATCAAACGAAGAAGAAACTCAAAGTCGCAAATCCCCCAACACCTCTGATTCGCTCCGCAGAGACAGCTGCATTGAGAGATTGCCGTTGCCGTCAGAAGACTTAGTCCATGCAGATGTGAATCACAAGCGTCAACGGTCACTGTCAGTTTCGACTGCAAGTCCATCTAGGCCGGCTCACACGCCAGAGGCGACACCAATTAGGCCACCGAGCAAAACTCAAAAGACGACTAAGAGTCCTCCGTGGGAAATCATCAGGCAGTTCAAGCGAGAGGGCCGAGATCAGGATGTCTCTTGGCCGACACGGCCTGACCCGCGAACCGAAAGAAATGGCTACGATGACCAGCAAAACTCTGTGTCGCCCCCACCTCTTGCTCATGGACAAACCGAAAATCAAGTTGGCGACGCCCTGCAGTTGGCATCAGGCCAGCAGGATCACAGCGACTGTACCAACACAAGCCCCGACGCCGAGGATCAATCTGTCGCAAACTTTGGTAGTCCCTATGAGGGCGAGCAGCGTCAAGACTCTGTGCTCCATCACGATCCGAAGAAGCGAAAAAGAAATTTCAGCAACCGCACAAAGACTGGTTGTTTTACTTGCCGCAGGAGGAAAAAGAAGTGCGACGAGCAGAAACCCGAATGTGAGTTAGTTGAAGTGCGCAGCTCTTCTTGCCGGCTCTTCCGCGTCCGTTGCAGCGCGCTCGACTCCTCCTCCTTGGCTGACATGTAGACACGGCAGGCAGCAACTGTATTCGGGGAGGCTTCCTCTGTCAAGGCTATCCGCCACAGAGAGGCGCTGGCTGGCCTCAACCTGACGCCAAGGCTCCTGCAGTACCGCTCGAGTCCAAGGACCCCTCATACGTTCCACCCGGGGCATACGGGATGCCGCAGCAAGGTACACCTGGGCCACAGCAAGGAAAACTTGTGCCACAGTCGGTGAAGCGAGAGCCCCTCCCTCATTCTCGCGGCCAAGTCCTTCGCATAGACACGCCACAAGGCAGACCCTTGGTGATGACGGACGACGACCGGCCAACGGCGGCATCGGCCCTATCGACCACGACGGGTGGTGGCCCGTCCGCCACGAGTCCCGAGAACAAATTGTCCGCCATGCAATACAACTCAGGAAACGCTTTCCCTACTCCCATCAGCGCCAATACCCAAGGTCCGCTCTTTGGTGAAAGAATGGGCAAAGACTATCAGCGCGTTCCCGCTCTGCATGATCTTGGCCGGGGCAACGAGCCCGAGAGACTTCATCCGGGCAGTCACCTGCCACAAATCAACATCCTTCACCCGAATCACACAAGTAGCCCGCCACCTCACCCGCATACTCCGTCTTCTACTGTACAGGCAGCGGCTCAGCTGGCTCTATCTCACCCTCACTCGCACTCTCACGCCCACGGTCACACCCACTCGCATTCGCAGGCTCATCCGCAGTCCCACTCGCAATGTCATGCCCAACCACCGCCTCTGCATCAGCCTCTGGCCCAGCCCCCCTATTCCCAGCGCAAGACGCAAAAAGAAGAAATGCTGTCCGGACGACAGTTTTACTCCTTTGACAAGGAACTCTGCCTCGAGAGAGAACGATGCGCCGCCGCCTGCTGGAAATTCAACAACCTGACCTCTCCGCCCACCCACGGTGTATCCCCAGACGAACGACACCGCCTGTTTCTCGACATCCTTCAACCACGAGACCCCGTCCGCGTTTTACCCTCTGAAGCCTCTGTCATGAGCAACGTCGGCCGCGTGGGTCGCCACGTATCGGTAGAGACGCCCTTTACATGCGACTACGGCTACAACATCACGATCGGACATCACGTTGTCATTGGGCGCAACTGCACGATTAACGATGCGGGCGAGGTGAAGATTGGGGATAACTGCGTAATTGGACCGAATGTTAGCATCTTTACGACGTCGTTGCCTATTGATCCGAAGATTCGCCAGGGGGGGCAGGGGCCGCAGGTTGGATGTGCGATTACGATTGAGCAGGATTGTTGGATTGGAGGAGGGGCTATTATCCTGCCCGGGAGGAGTATTGGGAGGGGGAGTACGGTTGGGGCTGGGTCCGTGGTTACCAGGGTTTGTTTGACTTTTTCTTTCTTCTGTTTTTTCTTTCTTTTTTGGGGATTGTTTTTTTGTTGTGTCTTTTTCTCTCGTCCTCTGTTCCTCTTGTCCCGTCTTTTCCGTCTCCATTTATTTCTTGCCGAGTTGGGGTTTTCGTGAGCTGACTGATCGATACAGGACGTCCCGCCTTTTACGGTCGTTGTCGGCAATCCAGCCCACGTGGTGAAGGGAGTTGGGGGCGACGGACCATGATATGCCGGTATTCTGTCGATCCTGAACCAGAGACGAGGTTGCAGAGAGAAGGGAGGCTAACATCGGCGGGAATCGGAATGGAAGAAGGGGGAGGACATGTCCCACGAGATAAAGGGAGCATAGATTTGTTTGATTTATTTTCCGTGTCATGATACCCATGTGCACGACCGGCATGTTGCTTTTCTGTATAGGACATTGGAGTTTATTGGATTTGAGGTGCATTGTTCTTGCGAGAATTTAGCTTTGAGGACTGGGTTTGCTGTGATCTTCTTTGGCAGAGCCATTCTATTCTATACGGCACATATTTGGTTAGAATTTGTGGCTACCGGGTTGTTACGAGCGGGTGGCGTTAGGTCTTTTGTATAGTAGTCTGTGAATCGTGATACACCGCCACGTTATACAACGTTATACCGCACTCGGGTGTAACCATTCCTCATTGGTATCATCTTTTTGAATAGACTTTGATAGGAGAAAAGCTTCTTCATGTTCAGCTACAGTTGCTAGTTACTGCAGAGATGCTCAGTAGGGTCCATCGCAAGGCTCCAACGCGACCGAATCCAATCGTCACAACAAATACTCAAACAGGGATACTCATTCGCCTCCAATTCCTACCCAGACCACAATCGACGCAATACTGTGGTTACGACCCCAGCTGCACAAAACCTATTCGGGTAACTCTCAAAAGGTGGTATAAAATGCAGGGATATACATGGATATCTATACTGTACAGAAGATTCTACAAATGATCACGCAATGCTGCTTACGAGCATTACAAGTATGCAGACAAACATCATTCCAACTGACGCCACCATCCATGCAATACCTTTCTTTCATCATCCATATCCCGGCCGAGAAAACATTTCTGGCTCGACCACTCCCTAGTAGGCTACAAGTCATCTATTTCCAAGCCCCGCCTCCCGCGCGTTCATCTCAATCATCTTCTCCATCAATTCCAGAGCCTTGTCCTGCTCCTTCAGCATCTGAAAGGCTTTGAACGTGTATACGTCCGGTTTGTGCCCCGCTGCTTCCATATCCTGCATCGCGATGACGGTCCGGCGGACGTTTTGTCTGATTGCGTGGCCTCGTACGATGGCGTTCCACGTCACTTGGTTGGGATGAATGCCAAGCTCGCGCATGACCTCGAGGAATTGGTCTACAAGGAAGTAGGAGTGAGACTTCATGAGGCCGCGCAGGAGAATTGTGAAGGTCATGACGCTAGGGCTAGGGTGAATGGGTATTACGGGGGATTTCTTGCTTGCTGAAATCTTGTCGCTGCACTTTTTATTGCCATTTTTGTGGTCGTTCTTGGCAGTGCCTGTGTTGATGACATCGTTGTGGACGTCGTTTCGGTTAGTATGGCTGCTGGTAACACGCTTGTGATCCTTGAGCATATCGCCAAAGATTTCGAGGGCCGACCGCGTGAGATCCCGGTGGTCCGTCATGGAGAGAATAAAGGTGTCGTGGATGAGACTCGCTTGGTCCATGACGAGTCGTGAGGCGGAGGGGAGGGAGGCATCGCGACTCTGCTCTTCGAGTCGTGCTTTGAAGAACGCATAGCACGTTGTGAGGTCATACGGGTTTTGCAGGCTTCTTATATATGCCCGCAGCATGATGGCAATGGTTGTTAGGGAAGGTTGTAGCTTGGTCGTGGGCTTGAAATCAGAGAAGGTCTTGTCGATGAAAGGAACAATTGTCGATTCAACGTCCCAGCCTCTTCTTGCTGCACCGGGGTTTCCTTCGTGGGAAATGCCTTGTTTCTGTTGACGTAACTGCGGTTGCGGCTGCTGCTGCTCTTGTAGTTTCTGTTCTCCTGGTGTGAGCTCTTGTTGTTGTACTTGCTCTTCCTCTTGTAGTTGCTCTCTATCCTGGAGCTGCTCTCCATTCTGTACCTGCTCCCCTTCATGTAGTTGCGGTAGTTGGTGCGACGGCTGCTTTTCGCTTGGGTCAGCATCGTTCTCAGCTAGCAAAAGAGGTATCGAGTCCGAAAGCCACCACTGCAACGGCTGGAGTTCAAACACTTTGGCATAGATTCGTAGCATAGGGATGAAAATGGGTGGTCCTGGTTTGTGTCTAGATCTCTTCTCACGTCGTTCCGACTCAGACAACGCATATATACTGTGAAGTGCGTTGTTTAGGATGTCGACGAGGGGCACGTTGGCTTCATTGGCCAGATCGATGCCCTTGGCGATGTAATCCACCTTGAGCGTGCTCTTGGCACTACGGAACGCTATTCTCCATGCTTTCTTGTCGAGTTTCACGCCCGATTCGGAGAATAGGCAAGCCAGCCGAACGGCTTCTTCCGCTTCGCCTGATCGGCAGAGCGTGTTCAGTAACGCAGTCGCCGCAAAGACATTGATCGAAAATCCACGTCCTACGAAGTACAGGAGCGCTTCTTTCGCATCAAAGTCGGCTTGCATTTCCTCACCAAGGTTTTGCGAGGCGGTGCAATGAAGCAGTGACGTGATGATACTGGACTCACGTGCGTTGTTAAAGTTGACTTCCCCCTCTGGTAGTCCCCGCAAGATCTCAAAGGCGACATTCTTGCGGGTCGTAGAGCGGGCGAATTTGCTGGCGAACTGACACAAAGTGTTGAACTGTAGTGGAAAATCTGATTCTCGAAGTAGATTGTATAGTTCAAGCGCTTGGTCGGTGGCTAAAGCCTTTGCACAAAGGCCAAACACTCTTTGCGGAAAAAGAATATGGGTCTTTGGAAGCTCGATAATGATTTTTCTCAGAAGCCTCATCATTTCTTCCGACTTGAGAACTTTCTCTTGTGTGTCACGCGCAGGATCAAGGAACTGTGTTTGAGAAAGGAATACCAAGACATCGTGGATAGCATATCCCGGTGTCTGTGGCGACAAGGTCGCCTCAAGAACAATGTGCGCTCTCTGGGGATTTTGGCGCATTGCTGAAATCATGACTGATGGCCATTGAACTCGCCGAGCCTGTTCGTCCAGTTCATGCCAGGCCAAGTGCATGGCTGACAATGTATCATACTTCAGAAGCCACTCGCTGTCTTTCTCCCATGGTCGGACAGGATTCTTTTTGCGATAATAGATGCGTGCCAATTTTTGCTTCCACGCGGTGAAGTCAGTCCGACAAATTTCGAGCTCTTTGCCAGAATACTGACGTCGTACGTGCATCCATTGCACGAACGAGTCTCGGATATAAGACGATGCATTTGATTCGTATTTGAGGGTTCCCATCGACTTAGGACGAGTTCTCGAACGGCGATATCTCGGTCCCGTGTGGGCTATTCGCATGTGTCGCGAGCGACGAAGGGATGGTATGTGAGTATTCGAACTGTTCTCGTCGCCATTATGAGGAGAAAATTTATCTTCAATAATACGCTCGCCTGGGGGTGATATTGGCTGTCGTGGTGTCTGTTGGAACGGGTGACGTGATGGCTCTGGAACATCGTCTAATTGGGCAATGGCGTGGCTAAAACACCCCGTAAAGGCATCTATCGAGAGCGAATCGAACCGAGATCTGGTATCAGACAAAAGCCGGCGAGAACATGTCGAGAGTAGACTTTGCTGCAATGTCGTCGCGCCGGATCGAAAACGTGTCGAGGTTCCATGAGCAACGCTCCGCCGTGCGCAATGGGCTTGACCCAAGCAAATCGCCCGCATGTCCACTCCTTGCGCGGCCAGAATGCATCGTCAACTTAAAGTTATCATGACGAGCGCATATTAGAATCTTCTGGAAGTTGTTGCACAGTGCTTGTGTGTGAGGGCCCTTGTAAGTTGGATCAGCATAAAGATTGAGGCAAAGAGGTATGTTGTACCAAAATTGTCGAGTTTGGTTCTCGGATGCCAGTAAGGCTTAGTAAGCTCCACCTGTACGGAGTTAATGTCGCAGGGTATATAGGGGTATACACCGCACATCAGAGTGGCCAGACGGCTGCGCCCACTCTTTTGTGCGATAGTTAAGGTCAAGTGCGCGGTTGCAGGAAGATGCGTGAATTCCCGTAGTAGATTCATCACGATGAATTTGATGATACATGGATAAGTAGATGATAGTCAGTCTCTATATCAAAATGGAACACATAGTAAACTTTTCAGACAAGCTGCAGCGTTGTCATGTTACGCAGGCTACATATGATTATTCGCATGGGGCAGCTGCTTCCGCCGATCATGACTAGGGGATGCACTGAAAAGATTGGAAATTTCAACATCGACAGCATGCTCATGAGATAAGATGCGAGACCCGGTAAAGTTCATGAGCCATTTTTTTGTGACAAGTTCTCAGTATGATACTTTGTGCAGTCCTCGAAGTTGGTGGGATTTCGCGTTCGGTACATAGGGTCCGGCGCAATCTGTCCAAGACTACTGCAAGTGGTCCCCTGCGCCCACTGCAGCAGCTCTGCTGCTTCCGTTCTTTCTCCCCCAGATCACCGTCGCCCTTCACGAATCACCACCTCTCGCTCTGTGCTCGGCACATTTTGATTGCAAAAACACAACTCAGTTCCTACTGAATCGATCCAAGACGTAGTCACAATACCCCCGCACGCCATGCCATCCTTGAACACACTAAGCGCCGCCGCCGAGGACCGCAAGTCGCGTCTCGCCGCATTGCGGAACCTCAAGCGAAAGCACGACTCCAATAACGACACAAACAACGACGTCTCGACCGCAGACTCGACCGAGCCAAACTCATCAGAGCCCATTGAAATCGACGTGTCGAAAGTACATCTCTCAGGGCGTAATTATGATGCAGAAACAAGGGGTCCGAAACTCGGCTTCGACCAGGCGCCAAATGAGGGCCTCGACCAGCCGACACTAGAAGAACAAGCAGCCGAGGTGGAATCGAAACTACGGGAGCAGGCGGCCGAGCAAGCCAAGGACGACAAGGGGCTGGATCTTTTCAAACTACAACCCAAGAAGCCCAATTGGGATCTGAAACGGGATTTACAGCCGAAACTAGATGTTTTGAGCGTCAGGACGGAGAACGCGATTGCGCGCTTGGTTCGGGAGAGGATCAACGGCGCACAAAAGGCTGCCGCTGCAAAGAATTCCACGGTTGGGGTCGCCGCTCAGGTGGATGGAGATGACGTTGGGATGGACGGTGTAGCCCTTGTCGAAGGGCTAAGGGTCAGGGAACAGGAAGAAGAGGAAGAGGAGCGGAGAGAGAGGCGGGAAGAAGAAGCTATGATGGCATGAGATATCACACATTGTTTTGAATTCCTAAGACTCTTTTATTGTATGGCTTTTCCTTGTTCTTCTTCGTTCACAAGCGACCTGAGGATTTTTAACACGGCGAATATTAAGAATACGCAATTATATGATACCCTTCATCTGCCTCCCCTGTTCATCGATTGCGTCAGCGCCAGTCTGCGACTGAAAGGGCTCAGACTTCGCTGCCGCGGTGCTTCAGGGTCCGGATCTCCTCTACAGCCACGGTCGTTCTGTGGGCTACCTCCTCGAGCTCCTCGACTTCCGCGACCACCTCGACCACCGCCTCGACCACCTCGATATCCCCTGCTCTGTGGCCCCGGAGACTGTGAGCCGTCGGCAACGCGGCGTCCGGTGCCAGG
The DNA here is from genome assembly GCA_018360075.1 of Claviceps cyperi. Taxonomy (NCBI): domain Eukaryota; kingdom Fungi; phylum Ascomycota; class Sordariomycetes; order Hypocreales; family Clavicipitaceae; genus Claviceps; species Claviceps cyperi. The sequence goes on from SRPQ01000209.1 coordinate 14,745, forward strand.
TTCGTCCCTGCGCGAGAAGCTGCCGCGTCGTTGCCCTGCTGACCCGCTGCCGCGGCGATCCTCGGCGCGGTTTCTATGGTGACGCTCACGGGAGTCCCCCCGCGGTGACAAGCTATCTCTCGATCGCATGCGAGACCTGCGCACCGCAGGCGAGAGACTGCGACTGATGCTGCGCCGTAGTGATATATTTCTTCCAACATCGTCGTAAGAAGGACTCCGTCTTCGCTTCCCCGACTTCGGCGATAGTAAGCGCCTGGGTGACAAGCTGTCTCGTGATGGCGAGCGACGTCTGCGCACCGGGGGTGATAGACTGCGGCTGATGCTGCGCCGCGGCGAGACGTCCCTCTGAACATGATCGTACGAAGGGCTACGTCTCCGTGGCGGAGACTTCGGCGCTGCTAGGGGCCTTGATGACCTCGAACGCCTCGAACGCCTCGAACGCCTCGAAAGAACGGTCGAAACAGTCGAGACAGACTCACAGGAGACGGAACGACGCCTGTTGGGCGAAGGGGCCACATCAGATTCATCGCGTCCTTCTAGCTCTTGCAGTCTAGTGCGCTGAGCTTCTTGCTTGGCCAGAATCTCATCAGCCAAGCCCTTTCTTTGTTTCCGCAATCAGCATTAATATGTAGAAAGATATGTGAGAGGCTCAAAGAAGGGGGTGGGTGTTTGGCCAAAGACAGGCATACTTCTTCTCAACTGGATTTGGTGTGTCATTCGTCAGCTTGGGCACAAGCTTAGGATTGCGCAGCTGCTGGGACCTTGAAGGACGAGAAACATAGGGCCGCTCCTGCGACGAAGCCTTGCATTCATACGAGTAGTGACGTTCTAAGATAGTTAGTTTTACCAGAAAGGTGAAGTGGCAGTACTGAAGCTGAGTAATGGGTGTACATATCTCGCTTCAAGCATTTCTGGCATTGTGCATTGGAGGGCGTTGACCGAGATGGGCCTCCTCGGCCCCTGAATGCATACATCGGGGATCTGCAAGCTGGATCGGGTAATGAGATCAGATGCAGAGCAGAATGCAGAGAGCGTTCTTTATATCATGCGCTGGAAACTTCATGAGACGCAGAGTCTCAGCCAGTCGTTGCGTCAACCCGAGCACCCCTGCAAGGCGGCTCACGTGATGGCCGAGTTGACCGAAGGGGGTACGGAGCACATAGGTAGGTACATATAGTTGTAATTTGCGTGGCCGCGAAAAGCGTGTCTTTTGCAGAGCTTCCCCGCGACCCATTTCAGGGCATCGATAGCATACACATTTCTCCAGAGAATGTATACATCTTGGGTGTACACGCACTTCTTCATCAATCAAAGCAAGCCGAGCCAAATACATACATAGCACAGCATGGCTTGATGAAAACAAGGGAGCAGCCGTCTCAGCAGCCGATTTTTTTCCGCCTTCCCTATCTTGCTGCAGGAGTTCAGCCCACCAACGCGTCGACGCGTCCTTTGGGAATACGTATCATATGGATGCGCCGCCTCGTGCTGTGATACGAGCGCTTTGCCTTAATTCTTGTATCCGACACAGAGTACGTACACAAACACATACCTGCATGCCCAATGGATACGTACTATCATAAATTTGGGCGTCAGAATTTAGAGCAGCCAGACCCAAAAGGTCCAAAACGGTCAAGTCTTGCGTCCCAAGTTTTCCCCAGTCCACGATGCCCCTACAGCGGCGGTCCACCAATCAGCGAGCCTCGACGACCCACTTCCAAGCCCACAACTCCAGCCCACATGCACCAACATGGTCCTGGGAAACCCTGAAATCAAGAAGTTCCCGTCGCAGAGCCCCCACTGGCCTTTGAACCTCCGCTCCAACAAAAAGCTGCATCGCCTTGCCTCTACTTGCATGCCATTGCGCCCGCGTCTCATCACCCATTCCTCAGGAAGGCCCGTTCCGAAGGCAACTGAAGACGAATTTATCATACAGGACGCGTCAATCACACAGGGATTCCCTCTGTGTAATCAACGACGAAGACGACGACCGCAACGACAAGTTATTGTGCTGCTGCGACAATCGGCCTTCGTTGCGCACCGACTGATACCCGATCAAAATCTCCCACTCGATGCTGTCCGCTATGTTTTAGCTCGTCACGACGATGGTTGACAATACTTTGAATGTTCTCTGTTCTTTTGTATCGGTCGATGCTGCTTTTCTTGATTCTTAAATAAACAGCGTCACTTCTGATTGTCGACCGGATTCACGACCAGATTCCGACTTCTGGTTTTGACGCATCTCTTGTTCTTTTCTCTCCGACCGCTGTCTGGATTCATTCTTTCTACGGCTCATACGACCATCGCATTCGTCATTACCACAATCAAAGCGTTGCCTGAGTTGGATAGTCCGGCTCTCTTTGTCTCCTCTTTTCCTCCTCAGCCATGGCCACCACGCGAGCGTCTCCCGATATACCCAAACCGTCCTTCGCAATGGTAAGATCTCACTTTTTTTCGCCGCTCATCTCCACTGTCTCTCTATCCTAGATGAAGTACTGACTGTTGCTTCCAGATCGCAGCATCCATCAAGACAGAAGTCTCTCCCGCAATGCCTGGCAGTGCAAACAAAAGCAGTATCCCCTCCACAGCCGCCGTCATCGCCGACGGCTCCACCAACTCTGATAATAAGCCACGTTTGGCAGGAGGCTCGGATGGTCTGACCACCGTCTCTTCAGCCCTCGATAGACTTTGCCTTGTGTCAAAAATTCCCAGCTTAGTTGTCGACGGGAGTGGCTCGACACCAGAGCGCCAGAAGTCCAACTTGAGCAGGGAGACCCCGTCGGACGAGTCCCAGAAATGTGACTCCTCCAGCTCGGAGCTGGGCACCAAACCGCCAAGCCTTGATGGAAAGAGCATTACTTCCGGGACTACGTTCGCTCTGGATGAGAAGGAATCACTGCGTCCTGACGACAGCGCTAGTGTGAAGGCTGCAGCGGAAGACGATGATACCTTGTTGATTCCTGGCTCGTTTGTGGCCGGATCCCGCATGAGCTCAGATGTGGCTCTACGGACAAAGGGAGTGCTGCCGGTGAACTTAGCTGATGGCAGACCTACCGAAATCGCCATGGTTCCTTTGCCGCATGGCATTCTCAATCCCTCTGCTAGCGCCCCCTTGGATCATGTTCCCGCTCTCAATGCCGCAACACCGCTAAATGCGGATGGATCCCCTGATGCTTTGAATGTCATCTATCGTCAAGCTCCTGATGAGAAGTTGCTTCTTGCATTGACAAGCCCTCGAGATCGCTTTTTCTTGCTCAGACTGGAGAAAGATGTGATAGATTTTGTGCAAGACTCGAAGTAAGTAGCCCTTGCTGCTGCTGCTGCTGCCGCCATTGCCCTGTTGGTTGTTGCAATTGCTGTTTTTATCTTCTTGTCTTTTAGTTCCCTTGCTAATTTGCTTACAGGGAACCGTATATGGATCTTCCCCCTTCCAATTCCTTCTGTCGGATGTTGACACACAAACTGGCCGACTACTACCACATGACGCATTCGTACGAGCCCCACGTCGGCTCGGTACGAATTTTTCGGACACCCTTCTGCCGTGTGCCGCCCTCACTTGCCAACATGACTCCTCAACCAGACGTTTCTAGTAGCAGCACACCTCCGCCTGCTGTTCTGCCCATGAAAATCATGCGTCGTGGCCAAAATGGAGATAGTTTGATGAGTACAAACGGCTCGAAACCGGGATCAGAATCTGGGAGTGAAGCCAAAGATAAACTGGCCGCGAGCCAAAAGCAAGTGGCCATCCCCCCCGCCCCCGTTCAATGCCGCGTTATCTGAGCACAAGGAATCCAAACTGACCAATTGCGCCAGGCTGTCACGAGAAGAACGCGAAGAAATGTACAAACTTGCACGCGAGCGCATTTTTGGCAGTTCGGAAGATGTCATAACTGGTAAGATAGTCCTTCTTTTTCATCGCGACTCATCTGCCTGTCTGACTTGCGTCCTCAGAGAACGACGGAGAAACTGGCATATCTCGAACTAGCTCAGTTTCCGCTAATAACAGAGCCAATGCCACAAAACGCGGCAAAACTGGCAAACAACGTCGGGACGACTCTGACAGTTTCGACTCCAGACATCAGTACATGGCGTTTTGGGGGCCTCAGCAACAGACATGGGTCCCTCAGTCTCAAGGACAATATATTCCTTCGGCACCAGGCCAGTTCGGCGGTCAACCTTCAACCTCCTATCACGTTCCGGTTGCTCCTTGCTACGCTCAGCAAGCTCCCACCTACCAGAACGTGCCTGTAATGGCGCCCAATTCCAACTTTCCCGTATATGGAATGCCTCAGGTAAGTTTGAAGCATTTCTTTCTCGCTCAGTGTGTGCAATCAAGCTCTACAGTCATGATCCGTGCTAAGACCTTAATGTAGCAGTATCCTCCGCAGCCCCCTCAGCCTCATCATCCATCAAATGGTAGCCCGATGACAACCTATGGCACGCCAGCTAACCCCGGGGTTGCACCACAAGCGACTTGGGCGCAGCCGGGATACAGCCAGACCTCCTATCCTCCTCGGACGGCAGCGGCGCCAGTGTCAGCGCCAGGTGGTAGCTCTGGTCAGGTTGGTATTCCATATGCATTTGGTCAACTGCCAGCGCACATGAACCCGCATGACCCGAAAAGCCAGCACCCGATTCCTGGCAGCTACAACAGGAACCACGCTTTCAATCCCAAGACACAATCCTTTGTGCCCGGAGGAAATGGTATGTCTGGTATACCACCTCCCCAGCCTCCCTTCAACGCCCCTTTATCCCACCATGGTAGTCCGCAGATCAGCACTCCACCGCATCTGGCATATGGTGCCTATTCGCAGACTCAGAGCTATGGAGGAGGAGGCGGCTATGGCATGGCACGTCAGGCATCCAGCAACTCTGTGTGTGGATACCACGCGATGCAGCATGCTCCTTCGCCACATATGCAACAATCTCAGCCGCCAAACATGTCGGCGATGTTGGGCATGCAAGCCATGGGCCACGCGCCTTCGGGTCCTCCTACCCAGCATCATCATTTGCCGCATCCTCCGCCTGGTCATATTCCCGGAAGGCCGCCTGCGCCGACCTCGCAGGGACCGAACCAGATGTACCCACACCTACCCACGTACGGCAATCCGGCAAGTCTACCACAAAAGCCAGCGACCGGAATATAGGCATGCATACTGTAATCAGGTTTGTTCAGTGCAGCAATTGAAGGCGTCATTGGAGTGGGAAGAGAAATGAAGTAACATGAATTGGAGAACATGACACAAGGGTAGCTTGTTACCACATGTTGCTTTTTTCCCTCTATTATGTCTTTTCTTATCACCCTTCCTTTTCTGTTTCGGCGTTTCGGTGAATAGGGTGACTTGACAAAATTAATAAACCAGGGGTCTTCTTTTGGGCTTCCGCTGTTTTCATCTCATAGATTATGGGTAATTCATCGTGAACAGACGACGCCTTGATCGTGAATTTTATGGTCCTCGCTGTATCCTGTCTCATCCATTCCTCACTCTCGCCAAATCAAAAAGTTGCGAGTTTGAGATACCTACAAGATCCCTATCACTAAATTCTTTGTATGGGGACTTGCATATGGTCAAATGTAGAGTCTTCCGTGGCCACTAGCTAGATTGCTATCATGCGATATAGCGTCCCCTGCACCTGTACTGCTCTCAATAGACAACCATAAGAATCACGTCAAGAAATAAGCAAGCAGGAGAACAGCTGAAATAAAAAGAAAATCATATCTTCTTTCAAGGTGCCGACGGAAAGGTCCGACTAATCCACAACGCCATGATGATTGATGTGTCACATACAGAACACAGGTGCCCCAGGTCCCCCAAAAAACAAAACCCCATCTTTCCTTTTTCTTGGAGTGTTTCTTTCTTTTTGCCCACTTTTGCCTTCAGGCACTGGCACTCTTTCATTCACCGACAAACAAAAATATAGAAAAGATCCTTTCGCGGGTTTCTTTTCCCTAATCCATTTCCACTGGTTTTCGTTTGATTCCTGACTCCGGATTCTTTACCCCAGCGGCTGGTGGTGGTTTTCCAACCTACTCAGCTGGCTCCCGGTGTTCCCTGGGCTCTCGAGGCTCTCCCCTCTGACCACCTCCTCGGCCACCGCCACGCCCACCACGCTTGTTGCCGCGTTGGCCCCTTTCACCGTCGGGTTTGCCCTCGCCATCCTTGTCGTTGAGGGTGAGGTTGGCGACTGCCAGGCGTTGGGAGAGATCAATTTGGGTGCGAATCGTGTTGGCGAGGTAGCTGACCATGAGGACATCCTGGATATGGTTGTTGAAGTCGTGCTCTATCTGGGAGGCATCGACCTTGGGCGTGAGGGACAGCGCGCTCATGAGGAGCTGTCCGAGGGCGTTGTTGGGCTCTACTTCCTCGTCCAGAACGCCGTTGATCCATTCGCTAACGCGGTCCAGCAAGCCAAGGGTCTGCTCGATCGAGTAGCCGAGGGACTCGATGTCAGAGACAAGAGGGGCAGATCGAGTCTCGTTGTTTTGTGCGCTGGCAATGGCGTCGAGGGCGCTTCGGTCTGCATCGCCATATAGAATCTTGTGAGGCACCTGGATGAAGAGACAGCTCTCGGCGGCGCGCTCGGCGTTGACTGCTACAGGAGCGCTGATGTAGCATCTAGTTTGAATGTTTTGGCCAGGCTTCGTGGAGATGGTCATGTGAACGGCGGGATGGGGCGCGGTGCCGGTCTCAGCGCTGGCGAAGAAGTTCTGGATCAGGGCGCTGAAGCTGTTGAGCTCGGGGGAGGTGGTGTACCACCCGAGGAGGACTTCGCGGGGCGAGGCCTTCAGCGTCAAGGCCAGCATGTGCTTCTGGTATTCAACATCGACCTCGACTTGGTCCTCCTCTTCGGTGTGGGGGATGGCAAAACACGAGCGGACTTCGACTTCGGTGCCATCTTCGGAGCGGGTGCCGACGAGGGCGCCAATGACACGCGTGGATTGCGCGGTTTCACGGCTGTCTCTTCGGGTGGCGTGGTCGAGGATGGAGAAGACGGCCTTTAGTCAACGCAGAGACGTTAGTATGGCCAGGTTTCCATCACGGTCGTGACAATGACTACAATCCTCGCAAAAGGCTGTGCTAAAAGCGTTTCGTACCTGGGGCTGGATGTTGACCGTAAGCGGGGCGATGCTCGACTGGAGGCCAGCATTGGAGTGCGTCAGGGGACGCGAGAGATGTATGAATTGCTCCGTAGCGACGGCGGCCATACTGGGCAAAATATCGAGCGAAACAACCCGTTTAGGAGGTGATATGTGCGTCCGGGGCGGCAAGCGGCGGAGGGCGAGAGGCGCGGAGATGGAGGGGAAGGGAAGCAGTGGAGGAATTTGGCTCGCCTTGCAATCTTGGTCTGGGCCCTTTTTTCTGGTGATTTCGCGATATGTACGCCAATTTGGTTGATTTTTACCAGTTTGACGGGGCTCCAGCTGGGGTTGTGCGGTGTCATCACGTGACGTCCCGCAATACCTGTAAGTCGTGAGGATATGCAAGAATAAGTTGTCTCGTCTTGTGTGAGACAATGCCGATATCTGATAGTGAATAGTTCTATATAAGTGACTGTGGCTGTTTCCGAACAAGAATGTCTTTCTCGAAAAAAAAAAATGAACGTCGAGGGGTTGAGAACGGTCGACTATTTATACCTCACATCCGAAGCACACTTGCACCATGTTAGATGCCGAAGCGAGAATGAAAGATTCACACCGCTGGAGTCAGAATGAAGAAGCGGAGGACCAGAAAAAAGAACGTATCCAGACCTCAAAGTCTTCTTTCTATCTCAGGTTCTTGTGATATAAAGACGCAGGCACCCCAAGGACTCAGAGACAGAAGGAATACCTTTTGAGAATCGAGATCCATAGAGTAGCCACAGTCCATTATACCCCCAAAAAATACATCAAACATACTGTTGAAGCTATCAAGCGAGGTGCAATAGAGTGATCACTCGCAAATACAAGAGAAGTATCAATTCGTAGAAAATTGTACGGCGTGATATTGCACCTACGTGTTTTCGGGCGACGTGCACGGTAATAAGCTGAAACTTGACAACGGACTTCCTCAAGAGTATCTATCCCATTAGCGGTCCGAAGGCTCACTTTATGTCACGTGCCCCACATCCCCCTTGCTCAATGATCGCGACTTCGAGTGACATGATGACTATAGAAACAAATGCTTCCAAATGCTTCATGGCGTACCCTACGCCTTTGGGCAATCACAATCATCGAGCTCAAAACAAAGGAAGTTTCAGTGTTGGGCGTTTGATTGACGGAAATTAGGTAACAGCCACGATCTCAGTCGAACTACTGTTGCGATAAGTGCGATGTAGCTCTTAGTCACAAAGGCAATTGTTTGTATTTCGATCTCGAGCCAACTCGTGCAATTGTAAATGCTTTGCCTGTTAACAAGCGCCAGTAAAAGTTTGAAGTTGGCAAGTGCAGAAAGGTTCGTTTTCAATCAAGCACGTCGTGCGGTTAATTCGAATGTTCCTCTATGTCACGCACGTCACGACGGCGATCGGCGGCACTTTCTATCGTGTGCCAATTTTCCGGACCCATCGATGTACTCCTCGTAAAGCTGCGACATGATTGGCTACAGTTCCCTGTCAGTGACATGAAGTGAGCCTACGAACCGCTAATGGGATAGGTACCTACAGTGTATATTTGTACATACATACATACAGAGCAAAGGTGGATCTTGATGTCCATTTCGGGTTAGTCGCTGAGGCAGATCGTCGCTGAGGCGGCCGCGCAGGTATTTTCATTGTATGTACTTTTCGACTTTTTAGCGGGGCTACTTGGTTCAAATCATGGACAAGTTACGTGCGAGCTGTAAAATATCACACTCCATTTCATATTTGGTAGACTTCTATTGAGCCTTGGAGAATCACACCAGTACTTGGCTCCCTGAGACATCAATCTAGAATGGGCCCTCGTGGACGAGGCGGCAATTCTCGCGGTCGCGGTGTTAGGGGTCGCGGTGGAAGAGGGAGAGGGCGAGGACGAGGCGGCTCAAGTCGATGGGGACCAACACGGCGATTTGATGGTGAACGTTTAGCTGAAAAGGATGAGTGAGTAGTCTACTTCTTTTCGCTTTCTCTGTAGAGCAACGAAGTCCTGCAAGCGGTGGACAATGAGCGACTAATTGTTTTTAGGGACTCAGGATCCGAATCGGAAGGCGCCTCTTTTGACGAGCAGGACGAGAACGTCGAGGATACCGATTCCGAGAATGAAGATGACCAGCCCGCTGCGCGCCCATACATGGCGCTCTTGCAGAGTTTCACTGAATCTAGCTTCCACAAAGCCAAGAGGAGAAAACTAGAACACAACGCGCCGTCAGAACAAAGCGCCCCCGAGAAAATGGACGGGAAAATGGACGACAGCGACACGGAAGAACGAGAGGATGTTGATGAAGCGGAGGCAGAAGATGACTTAGAAAAAGAGGGTGAACAACAGGAAGACGAGCCAGATTCTGAAGATGACGAGGACGTTACAGATCCGTTCGACACACACTACGCGCATCCTGATAATGCAAAGGTCGGCAAGGCTGTCAAGGCTATCAAAGATGAAAGCTGGACGATAAGTAGGGCACTAGTCAATACTCTACGTGCGACAGTGATGACAGTTGACTCCGAGGCCAGCGACAGTAGCAGTGGCAAGGCGGTAATACCGCAATCTTGTGGACTGGAGGGGCTGAAACTGAAGCAGAAACTGCAGGAGACGGCGGCCAAGAAGATGGACCAGTTGGATGCTACAGAAAGGGCAATTTTGCCACTTCTCTTCGGATACAAGGATATCTTCTACTGTGATAGGACGGTTAAGAATGCTGGAAGATTACGACAAGCAGTTTGTCTGCATGCGCTCAACCATGTCTTCAAGTAAGTGGTCCATCTCGTCTGTAGATTAATTTCCATCAGGTATCATGGAGTGAACCTCTGCTGACATGCTGTCACCTTTGCTAGAACGCGTGACCGCGTCATCAAAAATAATTACAGATTGGCCAAGGAAGGACAGGACACCGAGCTGGAACTACGCGACCAAGGTTTCACTCGACCCAAGGTTCTGTTCCTCTTACCAACAAGGAACTCGTGCGCCAAAATGATCGACATCATCAAAAATTTATGCGGCACTGACCAGCAAGAGAACCGCAAGAGATTCGACGAGTCATACATTGAAAAGGAGAGCAATTTCGGTCAAGACCGACCTGAAGACTTCAAAGATCTCTTTGAAGGAAACGACGACGATATGTTCCGCATCGGTGTCAAGTTCACTCGCAAGACCATCAAATACTTTTCGCAATTCTACAGTTCAGATATTCTATTTGCCAGTCCTCTGGGCCTCCGCATGGCAATTGGATCCGAAGAGGAGAAGAAGAAGCCGGACTTCGACTTTCTGAGCTCCATTGAAATGGTCATTGCGGACCAGGCCGATGCACTGCTGATGCAAAACTGGGAACACGTTGAGTACATATTCGAGCATCTCAACCTGCAGCCCAAGGATGCTCACGGCTGTGACTTTAGTCGTCTCCGGACCTGGTATCTCGAGGACTGGGCCAAGTACTTCAGACAGACCATTGTCTTGTCGGCATTCAATACCCCTGAGTTGGTGGAGTTGCAACGCGCTCACTGCCACAACCGGGCTGGCAAGATCCGTCTGCAGCCCGAGTATCAAGGCGTGATTCAGCAGCTAAACATCAAGGCCAAGCAGACCTTTTCTCGATTCCAGTCCTCCTCGGTCGACAAGGATCCCGATGCTCGGTTTGAATACTTTGTGTCGGCGATCGTGCCCACCCTCGTCAAGAGGGCTAAGGATGCGTCAGGCACGCTTCTCTTTATCCCGTCGTACCTGGATTTCGTGCGCGTGAGGAACTACTTTGCCAACTCGGTCATCATGAGCAATGTGACGTTTGGTGCTGTGTCGGAATACACGGATGTGCCGGAGGCTTCGCGGGCCCGGTCACATTTTCTCTCGGGTCGACATCGCGTGCTCTTGTACACGGAACGAGCGCACCATTTCCGACGCTATCAGTTTCGTGGGGTTCAGCGCGTCATCTTCTATGGCTTGCCCGAGAACCATGTCTTTTACCGGGAGACTGCGGGGGAGTTCCTGAGTAAGAGTGAGCAGGATCTCAGGATTGAGCCTGGCCAGGGAACGGTCAGGGTCCTGTTCTCCAAGTATGATGTGATGAAGCTGGAACGCATTGTTGGGTCAAAGAGGGTGGGTAAGATGATTCAAGAGCGTGGTGATACCTTTGACTTTCTGTGATTGACTTCCAAAGTCTGACATCATGGAAAACGGAGCATGGGTTTGTGCATCTTGGTAATCATATTGAATTCATGGAGCAATGGGCGGCAGTATCTAAATACATCATTCAAGCACTACCTTCGTTGTGTTCACAGACCCTATTGTCAATGGAATAGACAGGCAGAGATGCGGTGTTGTACACGGCAGGGAACCAACGCCGAGGCTTCTCCCATCTTCCATCCTTTCTTCATCTTTTGTTCAATCCTCCATCTGTTCCCCCTCTGCATTTTCTTCCACCTGCCTGACCAGTCCATCCGACCACGATTCTACCTCCTGAAAGGGTTCCACGACTTTGCAGGCTCTTCCTTGTCGGCGCTCATCATGTCCTTCACCTTGGCTTGCTCCCGATCTGCCATCTTAGACGCCTCCCTACTATGATCATTGTCCTCCGTCGCCGTCTCCGCCTCTGCCACCACCGTAATATTCGGCGTCTTCTTTTGCAACAACTCCATAAACCTCTCCACCATTGCATCTAGATCCGCCTGACCCCTAAACGCCGTCACCTTTTTCGCGTTGTGCATGGTCAAGGGCGTGGGTTTCCGACCGATAAGCCTATCCCTCGCCAAAGTCTTGGCGGTCATCATGAAGCGGGAGTCCCTGGGGCCGTCGACGAATTCGAGGATAGAGCTCTCGGACTGATCGTAGGTGTTTTTGGGCTCTGTGCGGGTGACACGTGTATAGCCGCCATCGCGGGCAAGGTATCTCTCTCGTAGCTCGCCGAATAGTTTAGGAACGAGCTGCTCCGGTGTCTGCAAAATTGATACAACCTAGTTAGTATCTGTATGCTTTGGCTTTTTCCGCTTCGCATCGCGTCGCAGAAGAGAATCCAATCCTCCAATTGCAAGGACAGGACCAGCGTTTCCCAATTTCGTGTACTTTTTCCGTCACAGGATTGCCATTTGAGGCAAACGTACGTAAAGGATTCCGTGGGCCGATCTCCTGCACGGCTCATTGTTTCTCTTTGCCAGCGTAATCAGCTTCTCTGCCATGCGCTGGGCCTCCTTGGCTTTCGCATGTGTGGTTTGGATATGCTCGTGCTGGACGAGTTGGGTAACGAGGCCACGCAGAAGGGCTTGTCGCGCAGAAGAGTCGCGACTGAGATGCCGATATCTGACTGCTCCTCCAGCCATGATGGCGTTTTCTTCTCGGATTCGGTATCGAACAGCACAGAGGCGGGCGGGGATTGGTGTGTTTCGCAGAGGCGGATTTGGGGGACCTTTTTGCCAATCCCGTGAAAAAGGGCCGCACAACTTCAAACAAGCAATGCCGCATGTTGCTGGGATGGATGGGGTAGGTGGTGAGGAATGTCGATACGTGATTGGCTCGAGTGGCAAAAAGGCCAATCGGGTTGCGTCGGACCTGCTGTCCGTCCACGCATTTTCTGGACCAAGTCAGCGAAGAGACGAACTTCCTACGTCAACCAAGCATTTCGGGTGGAAACAAAAAGACAATAATCATCTCTCGCCGATCAAGCGCCAATTATCTTGGCGTTGTCTTCAGCTCTCGAGCTCGGTGGCATCACAGGGTTGCAGCGAATACAGAGCTCGAGCTCTGCGACAAACCTGGTCATTCCCCCGATCGCCGTGGCCACTGGCCCGATTCTCTAGGAGCTCCCTCGAAAAGTCCGAGCTGCAAAAACAGACTTCCACCTAAGCAACAAAGGCGTACAAGCCGCCCAATATGGGCTTCGTGAACGGTCTCGTAAGCAAGCACCAAAACAAGCCTCGACCAAACCTCGTGACCTTGTAATACGTTGTATGAATTTCGAATGCAAAGCTGACTAGAACTGCAGACCGGTGGTGTCGCCCTCACCCTCTCCATCGCATATCTCTCCGTGCTCGCCCACCAGCGTAACCGCGAAGAACAAGGCCGATCCCTGCGCACGCAAGCTCTCACCATCCAGAGCCTCATCGACCCCATCCCGCAGCCTCTACCTCCGATGCGCTCCGAAGTCGCTGCGGCTAAGCGAGCCGAGACCGTCGAAGTCCTCAAGGAACGATGGAACACTGAGATTGAAAGCGCGGTGAGGTGGGTGCAACACGCCGACTGGGAAGATGTTCGCGAGGGACTGGAAGATCGCATTGCATCTCTCTGGGATGCGGCCTTTGGCGAGTCCATACAGGAGACTGCTACGAAGAGCAAGGCGGAGCTGGAGAAGGAACTGCAGAAGGGCATCAACGTGGCTCAAGCTGGCGCGGTGTCCGCCGCCGACACTATCAAAGCCCAAGCAAAGAGTGTGTTCGAAAAGGCCAAAGCAGAAGAGGAGGATTTCGCAGCCAAGGTCAAGGACAATGCCTTGCAAGCCCGACTCACTGCGTGGAGAGCCGCCCAGAAGGCGGAGAAGAACGTTCATTCGGCGGCTGTTGATGCTCAGGAGGCTGTCAAGTCCGCGCTGGAAAAGGGCAAGGAGATGGCTACGGAGGCTGCAGGAAAGGTTGGGTCGGCGGTTGGCTTGACTGGTGAGGGCACTGCTCTGGGCCACCTGAGCGTGGCGGCGCTGAACCCTGTACAAAAGGCTCTCGATCAGCGCTTTGAGAGACCGAGCTGTGACATGCGCAGCGTAGCGGAGGTTCTCAAGCAGCGATATACGGCGATGGATAGGCGCGATAACACTGTGCTGCGAGGATTATAGACGCCCATGGGTGAGTTGGAGTCGGGCAGGAATGGTCATGCAGGATGGACTTGGTGCCTCGAAGATGAATGCATTTCGGGTGAAGGTATTGAAAAGGGGGATTCGGTCAACAAGGCTGTGTATTAGTAAAGCGCGTGAAAAGGGCGGGGGACATAGACGTGGATGGGCAGATACAGGATCTCGAAAGACGAAGTATATCTACACTGCCATCGACTCCTTACGATGGAGTGCGATTTCAACTGTAGTGCTTCCGCTTAGGGGCTTACGTTTTCGATGCCGGGTGCTCACGAGTCTTGCTCCTTCCCATGGAAGGCAATGATGGAAGAAGCCGGTACTCAGATACTGGCATGCGACGTTCCACGGGACTCGCCACGAAACGGGATGAGCGAGTCGATTGACACAGACCTCGGGCTGTCTCGATCGAGGCATATCAGGGTCTGGCCCGGCACCGAGGTCGTAGGAACACTGATATTCCACTGTTGGGCGTTTCATACACCGCAGACCTTCATCACAGCCTCAGTCAGGACAACCCAGGTAATTCCGTGCTATACTTTCTATCACCGGAATTGAGCTCCCAGCAGAAGTTGTCAATTTGTTGTAGACCTGCACGATTGCGGGTAACTACTGTAGCTACCTCTCTAACCATGCACTGGATGCCTTCAAATGATTCACGCGTAAATTCTGTATGCACAGTTCATCCGAGACCCCGTCAGAGTGCCTTGCAAAATGCGTTAAAAATTGCCCGCCGGAATCACAACCATCCGAACGGCGGGGCGGTGCCTCTCCCTCCCCGCATTAGCATTTCGTCATCGTTGATTGGCTGCATTCCGGCGACGCATCGCTCCGCTCTTGGGAACAATCAGGCCCACATGACGCTGACTTGCGACTTCACGTTTCGTCAATCGCCAACTTGATTATTGCTTTCTTTTTTTCTTCTCAGTTGGTGAACAATTCTCTTCTCGTTGTAAACTGGGTTGATTCAGATATCAATTCGTCGTCCATTCAGCCAATCAAGACGGGAGCATTGCGTTGCTTTCCTTCCTCTCTTTTACAGATCAGTGTTGTGGCGACTGTGGCCTTGAGCTTCGCAAATTTCCCTACTTTGCCACCTTGGTCTGAAACCGGAACGCATCGCTTCTTCCTTCATTTCGCCCGTCAAATACAGCACAGGCAGGACGTGCACACGCACACGCGCACACGAACAAAGACGCGCAAAGACGAGCTTTTTGCGATTTTACACCATTGTCCATAGCCGCTATCATGTCTTTTTCCAGTCTTGTTCAGGATCTCACTCTCCGCGATAGCGGCAACGCCATCCGCCGACCAACTTTGGCTTCCATGTCCACAACCGATGACCGAGCTTCGCACATGTCCCGAGCCACATCCTACACTAGCACTGCGGCGACGAGCGTGAGCATTTCGGGCGATATAGGCAGCCAGCTTCATGGGGGCTACTACCATCCGCTGGCTCGCTCGTGGCAGGCTGAGCGACAGCTGACCAAGTCCATGTTCATCTACCCCATCTTCATCACCGACCGACCAGATGACATGAATCTGGTGGCGTCTCTTCCGGGCCAATATCAGCTCGGCCTCGGCAAGCTCGTATCTTTTCTCGAACCACTCGTCCGCAAGGGCCTTCGCGCCGTGATGCTATTTGGCGTACCGATGAAGGCTGGCACCAAGGATGCTTTGGGCACCGCTGCCGATGATCCCGAAGGTCCCGTCATTCAGGCTATTCGCCTCATCCGGAACCGCTTCCCTCAAATGTACATTTGCACAGACGTCTGTCTTTGCGAGTATACCTCACATGGACACTGTGGAATACTGCGTGACGATGGCAGCCTGAACAATCAGCTCTCCGTCGATCGCATCTCCGATGTGGCCATCGCGTATGCCAAAGCCGGCGCGCACTGCGTCGCTCCTTCAGACATGAACGACGGACGAATTCGCGCCATCAAGCTCAAGCTCATCGAGGAGGGCATCGCTCACAAGACAACGCTCATGTCCTACTCTGCCAAGTTTTCCGGATGTCTGTATGGCCCGTTCCGCGATGCTGCCGGCTCTGCTCCTTCTTTCGGAGACCGCAAATGCTATCAGCTGCCGCCCAGTGGTCGAGGGCTAGCCCGTCGTGCCATCATCCGTGATCTCAACGAAGGTGCCGACGTCATCATGGTGAAGCCCGCGGGGCAGTACCTCGACATCATCAGCGATGCCAAGGAGCTGGGCAAGGACCTTCCCATTGCGGCCTACCAAGTCAGCGGCGAGTACTCCATGATCCACGCCGCTGCCAAAGCTGGCGTATTCGACCTCAAAGCAGCGGCCTTTGAATCTACCGAGAGCATCTTACGGGCAGGTGCGACCATTGTGGTTAGCTACTTTACTCCTCAGTTTCTGGATTGGCTTGAGAACTAGGTCGGTCACGGAGGGGGAGGCTGCAGAGCAGCGAGCAACACAAGAAAGAGCTTGGTGTAACGAAGAGAACATGATAGAAGCAATTACGACGGCGTTCTTTGGGAGCATAAATGTGGGATTCTGGGATTTGATTGCTGTGACGTTTTGTTTAATTGCTGTGATGGCTAGATTTCTGTTGCTGCACGTAAGGCGACATCCATGGGGATAAAGCGATGCTAGACAATGAAATCAGCTTGTTTTTACTTTAAGTTCCTTGCCAAAAGAAGGATGCTTACTCTTATTAAGAAGGATGAAATGCCTACCCGGATTATCCACCGACTCCGTATTTTGTACCAGTTACCTGGTATGTATGTACAAGGCTCAACATTTGCTTCTTTTGAGGATTTGTTTGCCATGTTGAGCTCGATGGCATGACGTGGTGGAGTAGGCTAAGGGTCAATGTGAACACTGAAGTGTCTAAGCTACGAACGGTTTTTCTCGTGGGTGCAACCTAGAAAAGAAACTGCCACAGTGTCACTTGAGACGTGAGTATGGAGGACCTAGTTAGGTACTCGTTGTTATACAACTTCTGTTGGCTGTTCCGCAATCGGCCCGGCGAGAATACCGAGATTCGCAATTCTTTTCCGCGAATCGGATCCCCATCACTTCGGATTATGCTGTCTACGGAGTACGGAGTAAAAAGAATTGTACATGTGTACTCCGTACTGCTTGTCCGCCGGGCTTCGCTAGTGGTACATACATACATGAGCGATGATAGGTAGGGTCTAGCAACAAGGGACGAAAGACACTTATGTCCAACTTACACGTGCATTGCGGCCTTGCTCAGATTGGACCAAAGCCAAGCGGAACGGCTGAGTTACCGACGAGGTGGACGGTGGACGGCGGACGGCGAACGCCAATGATACTACCTAGCCTACCTGCAGTAACGCTGGGAGATGGCCGGGGTGCGAATGCTTAACTACGAATATGTACTCCGTACTCCGTACAATACCTACCTACCTCATATGTACCGGTGTATGGAGTACGCAGTACATGGAGGTAGGTATTCGGGGGTCGGGCAGGGGGTGATCGCCAATGTAATTACTGTTAAGGTCTCGGTTGTAATTAAGCCTCATTGTGCAAAGACTCCAAGAGTCAAAAGAGAGATTAGATTGAGGGGTTTTGACAGGGGGTTCGGATCGAAGCACTCAAATGGGATCATTTTGCAACACGCACTCCGTAGTCCGTACTCCTTATCTGAGATAAGTCAACGTCTTGCATGACTTGACATGGACTGCAAAAATGGAATGTGAGGTTGTATGTATATTCAAGGGCAGGGATAATTCCACCTACCGTTTTCGATAATTCCACCTACCATTTCAGATATTTCCACTGCCCTGATTAGTAA
>SRPQ01000021.1:0-80539 GCA_018360075.1 Claviceps cyperi
GGGGACGATGCCGCGGTCGTTGTCGATGTTGCTTGAGTTTCATTTACGACCTCGAACCAGCAGGACGGTAAATGAACAGCCGTCACAGCCCCTCCATTTAGGGTAGGCACATATCTATCCGTACATAGCCTCAGATACCTCATACATAGGTAGGTACGTAAAGCATTCACCGCGCCAACACTGATGCAGAGAGAGGGAGAGAGGGTCTTTTTAGTTTGTTTTGAAGACGCTTTATTATTAGTTAGGCGTGATCTTGGGACCTGCCGGAAACCGGGGAAGGTCTTCGTAGGCGAGAGAGTCACTGCGGGAGCTCTTCGCGAAGACGAACTTCTCTAGGTACCTCTCAAGATACGAAAAACAAGGAACCTAGGTACTTCCATTTGGAGCGCGTCTTGATGTCGCTTCTCCTCTCTGATCAGCTATCTACGCTGTATTTTCACGTTTAGCTGCAACAATGGAAGCTGAAAAATCTATTCATGTACACGCGGCCCATACCGAAAGTCTTCCCATGAACTGCATTTTTGAGTTGGAGAAGCCCGAGAGACGCATGACCCGTGATGCCAACACTCCCCTCCCTACTGATGGCTCAGGCTATTCGTGAATGCCTCCACGTCTTGACGTAGACCAAAACGCCTCTTACCTTGTGACTGTCCCATTTGATAGAATTGCCCACCCGTTCTTGTTGTCTGTTGTCTCGTTCATCGTTCTTCCGCTGCCGCTGGGAATTTACCCATCCAGCACTTCCACCCAGTTACTCTCTGCCTGCCTCCTCTTCCATCGTTCTTCCGCTGCCGCGCGCACGATATTCTCCTCATCTTCCATGGCGGCCATCTCATCCGCCATCTCCCGTATGTGATGTTTGATGCCCAAGGCCAGCGTTTTTTGCCAGCCGCTGTGCGCCTTGCACCGCTTGCGGTCGCACATGCCGCGCACAGCATCGTCTTCTCCCAAGGGATCCGCGAGCATGGACTGTCGGAATACCTCTTCGCCTTCGGGCGAGTGCACAAACGCGGAGAAGACGTCCCGGGCCGAAACAACATCTAGTCGCGAGTCGTAGCCGCAAATATCCTCGGCGAAGTGTCCTGCGTCAATGGCGGCCCGTCGACGCTGTTGCGCGAGTTCGATTAGAGTGAACATCTTGTGGCACAGCACGGTTTCCTCATTCAATTGCAAGCGGGCTTGCGCAGTTTGGTCGAGGAATCCGTTTTCCTCATGACTCAAAATCTTGAACAGTGGGCCATCTGAAGTCGGAAGCGAGGGTAAAGTTGTCAACACGCTGCTGGTGTGAGGCAGATCGCGGCGTGCGCCCAAAGATGCAGACTCACCTTGCGTTGCGCCGTTAGTGGCATGCATAACCGTGTCTGAAAATGGCGTCTTGGCCAGAGTCCACAGGCCCGCTGCATCTTTCGCCTCGAGATCACTATTCAACAAGGCCATAAACTCCTCCTGTGCTAATTGATCATCGAGCCCTTTTCTGCTCCTGGCTTTGGGTAACCTGCTGACCATGCGCTCCCACCATGTTTGCGCGTGCTCATTGGAACAAAACACACTAGCTTCGCTTTGTGTCAGACGCGCAGCCTTGCGACAAGCGTTTAACGCACAAGTTTTCTTGTAGATGGTGGCCAGCTCCTCTGTTGTGCAGTGGGGGCAAATAAACTTTTCAATGAGATGTTCTCCGACGTCCTTGTTCAACTTTATGCATTCGCCGTGGAACCAGTCCTCACACCGTTCGCAGCAAATCATCCAGCGGTGGTCGTCAGGCCCGCGACACAGACAGTAAGGCCCACTGTCGGACCCATCGTCGTCTGAAGCTGCTTCATCGTCCGCTTCCGGGGTGACTGATCCAGCCTTGGAAATCTTCCTACTCTTTCTGGCTTCACCGCCTTTCGATGTTCTGGGACCCCTTTTGAATGCCGATGCCGTTCCTCTCTTCCTAGAGGGATGACCAGATGTGACCGTAGATGTCGGTGTCGGTGTCGGTGCTAGTATCGATGCTGCCGCCGGTGCTTCTGATGTCACTGCTGTAGTCGATGGTGCTGTCGGTGTTGCTGTCGACGGTGCTGCGGTCGAAGGTGCTGCGGTCGAAGGTGCTGCGGTCGAAGGTGCTGCGATCGACGGTGCTGCTGTCGCTGCTTCTGTATTCGGTGCTTCTGTCGGTGCGACTGTTGATACCACTGCCGGTGCTGATTCTATCGGTGCTGCA
Source organism: Claviceps cyperi (assembly GCA_018360075.1). Classification (NCBI taxonomy): domain Eukaryota; kingdom Fungi; phylum Ascomycota; class Sordariomycetes; order Hypocreales; family Clavicipitaceae; genus Claviceps; species Claviceps cyperi. The sequence goes on from SRPQ01000021.1 coordinate 2,204, forward strand.
GTCGGCGCTCCAGTCGGGGCTACGCTCGATGCAACTGTCGATGCGACTTTCGATATGACTTTCGACTTGGCTTTTGATGTGGCTTTCGATATGGCTTTCGATGTGGTTTTCGATGCGGTTTTCGATGCGGCTTTCGATGTGATTTTCGATGCGGCTTTCGATGTGCCCGTCGATGGAGCCGTAGATGTGGCCGCCGTTGGCTCTGCAGACTGCAAGGGCGGAGGCGATGACTTGATTACAGTCGAGGCGCGGTCCGAGGCCGGCGGCAGAGGTGATACAATAAAATGCGCTGGCACGAACACTTTATCCGTATATTGAGGATACGAACTATCACCGTTGGACGATGCTGCAGGCTGAGGGCGTGCCATGGTGGAGGGAAGAGAGACGATGGATCAAAACGCGCAGTCGGCTCATTCGACGCGCCTTGGCCTGTGAAGCCGGGTATCACGTTTTCGAATGCGATATATACAATGTGTAAAATGTTTCCGATGATCCAGAGAGATCCATCATCACTGCCGCTGGGTCGGTGACAAGTAACCGATCAGGTGTATGGTGGTGTTCATGCTTCAATCTGGACTTCGTGGTTTAACAGTCGGGGGTCGCCCACTTTTTCTGGTGCGGCAAATTCTCGGAGCAGTGCCTTGGCCGCAGATTTGGAGCTTGATTTTCCGCTGGGCATGCGCAGCTGGGGGCAGCATCATCGAGAATTCATTGAAGAATCCAGAAAAGACCCCTCCCTCATCATTTCCACCGATTGATCGCCGACACGATCGATCCAGTCCTGCGCTATGGCATCCCACTCTATATCGTCGAAAGCACTCCAGAGCGCGATTACGAAATGTCAACGATGCGTCTTCAGCGGCGCATTGCGGCCCCGAGCCCCAGCACTCCGGCGCGCCGCGGTTCCAAGCCAGCAATCGATTGCCCAGCGACGAACGTACAAGACTATGCAGCAGGCCAAGAGTAGATATAGTAACGGTGTACGTATTACGTATGAGAGCACAGATCCATGTGGTAGATTTACGAGAGAGCTGACCGAAGATGCGTTGCCGCATGTAGCCCTTTTCATGGAAAGCAGGCGTTGTCTTCCTCGCAACATGCGGTGCATTGATATGGTACTTTGAACACGAAAAAGAGCGCATGAGACGGCAAAGTATCGCCGAGGCCAACAAGGGTGTTGGAAAGCCCAAGGTCGGCGGCCCCTTTGAGCTTGTTGACCACAACGGCCAGCCATTTACGAGCGAGACGATGAAGGGAAAATATGCTCTGGTATGAGACATCTCGCAGAAAAAAGTCTCTAGAAACTATATCTCATGACATGAACTAATGGACTTGCCCTCAGGTATACTTTGGCTTCACGCGCTGTCCCGATATTTGTCCCGAGGAGCTCGACAAGATGGCCCGAATGATCGATATTGTGAGCGAGAAGGCTCCGCTACCGCTTCAGCCCGTCTTTGTTACCTGCGATCCTGAGCGCGACGATCCTCAGGCTCTTAAGAGCTACCTCGCCGAGTTTCACGATAAGCTGATTGGTCTGACTGGCACGTATGACCAGATTAAGAACATGTGCAAGATGTATCGAGTCTACTTTAGCACGCCGCAGAATGTCAAGCCTGGCCAGGACTACTTGGTCGACCACAGCATCTACTTCTATTTGATGGATCCGGATGGGGACTTTGTTGAGGTGTTGGGACGGCAGCACTCGCCTGAGGAGGGTGCGAAGGTGATTGTGGACCACATGAAGGACTGGACGAGGAAATGAATAATGACGCGAGGGTGGAGGAGTGCAGAGGAAGCGATGGACATTTGAAGAATTGTGTATAGTAGGTAGCGTACTGCCTTGCAGCCACGCCAGCTCCAATGACTCAACCACACTGTATAAATTGAACCAAAAATTGGTATTTCCAACTCGTCGTGACTCGTTGCCTTGTCTGCCTGCCTGCGGCCGTTGTCGCTGTCATGTGTTATGCGGAGACTCCACATGGCCGTTATCAGGCGAGTCGCAGCTGCAACCTCCCTCCCAAGCTGTGGTCAAGTTTCAGCGTCGTTGTCATCTACATACCATACCTACACTACAATCTTCTAAATCCTTGTCACACCTTGCTAATTTCGACAGCTACTCTACTCGCCGCTCTCAAGACGAAAGCCATGTCCCGCGCCGGACTCTGCGCGAGGCAATTGGCCCGACTACCCTCGAAGAAGCTTTACCTCACAGTAGCTCCGTGCACCTCGCCCAGCCTTCCCCTTGGCGCCACCAACAAACGCCATTGCCTTCACGTTCAACAACGAAGAAGCATTCACAGCACAACGCACCGAGCGGAAAGAAACACGTCAATCTCTGGTCAAAATGCGAGCACGACCGCCACGCAGACGACACATGGGCAGGGCAATGTGTTTTCCGACATTGCTTTTGCGTTCGAGTACGCATCACCATGCCATCTTTTTTGAGCTACATTTGAACGCGTTGGACGGATGGATAGAAACACGAATAAGAAACCGGAAATTTCAGAGAGGAATAGATAAGACACTCAGAAGACACATGCTGATGGATGTGCATGAATTAGCATCGATGGCGTCTTGTATCGAGGCGGCCAAGGCATCCCCGGAGTGCGTGACATGTTGCGCAGCATCCGCGCCAAGGACATTTGCTACGTCTTTCTCACGAATGGGGGCGGCACGCATGAGAACGCCAAGGTGGCTTCTCTGACGAAGCGGCTGGGACTGTTCATGGATGAGGATGTGGTTCGGGATCGGGTCATCCTGTCGCACACGCCTATGCGGGAATGGGCCGATGAGGTGAAGAAGCAGACTGTGTTGATTACGGGGTCTCGTCCGGAGAAGGCTCGTGAGATTGCGAATGAGTATGCCGCCCCCCGTCCTTCTTATTTCTTCCTCTTGTTTGTTGTGCGACACCTGTTGTTGTTCTGCGCGGATCGAGATATCGGACTCGGTGTTGCTCACTCTGTTGGTGAATAGGTATGGCTTCTTGCGGGCCATAACGCCGGCTGATTTGATCCACGACAATTCTGTCCTGTATCCATTTGATAACTTCAAGGACTCGCTTCACTCGGCATTCAGAGCTTTGCCAGACGGCAAGTCTGCTTCGGCAGTCACAGACCCCCGGAGCACAGATATTCCGCCTCACGCATTGAAAATCGATCAGATTCTGGTATGGAACGACCCGCGGGATTGGTCTCTCGACATTCAAGTCATTCACGACCTCTTGGTATCTCACAAGGGGTACCTCGGGACCGTGTCGTCCCTCAACGGCACCTCTTCGCTCCCGAACAATGGCTGGCAACAAGACGGACAGCCTGAGCTATGGATCTCCAATCTAGATCTTGTCTGGAAGACGGAATATCCCGTCAATCGATTCGGCACGGGGGCGTTCCTGGAAGCCCTCAAGGGAGTCTGGTCTGCCAGCACCGACGGCGCAGAGCTCCGCTACAATGCGCTAGGTAAGCCGTCCCAGTTTACCTACGACTACGCACACACGAGACTTTTGCAGCACCATTTCCGGATGAATTCGGGGTCGACGGCAACAAAGAGCAGCAGTGGCGGCGCGACAGGGAAAGCCACCAAGTTACGGAGGGTGTACATGGTTGGAGATAATCCAGAGAGTGACATCCGCGGGGCAAATGAGTTCTGTCCCGAAGACGGGACGGAATGGGTGTCTATTTTGGTCAAGACGGGTGTTTGGCAGGAGACAACTGCGAAGAAGGAGCCGCGGTACAAGCCTGCGGTGATTGTGGATGATGTGGTGGATGCTATTGTGTGGGCGTTGAGGAATGAGGGCGTTGATGCCTCGAGGGATTGGTTACTCGAGGGGGGGAAGTTAGAGTAATTACTAATGAGGGACGGAAAACGGGGGAGAGGGAAGATAGACTGCAACTGCCAGGCTAAGAAGACATGTAACCGCCACCTACTTTTGTACCATCGCCCCACTTTTTTAGAATTTCTGCCATCGCTCTACGTCCCATATATTTCAAGGGACGCAATATATTTTCGTCCCATCAAGACGCATTTTAGGGATTGGTTAGGGGTTAAGTTAAGGTTTGCCACGGCTGAGCCAGGGCACTGCCAACTGCCACTGGACCAAAAGGACTAGAATCCGAAGTCGGCAGCTTTGGATCTAATTGGCAGTCATATGAGGCACGCCGCACGAGCGCTCTGGTAGCGGCCGTGGCAGCCTCGCACGAGAAAACTTCACTAGTCGCGCAATACTCGCGTATTCCTCGCTCGGTTCACCACGCGTCAGTGCTCATACGAGCTCCTCACTCAGAATTATACCAGCCAAGTCTCAACCAGGTTTTACTATAGTCAGAGATTGAGGGACAGGCGGTCCAATACAGACAGAAGTTGGAACACACTCAAGGGTTTGATGCCCGACGCGACTCCATCTTCTCGGAGCAGTAACTACTCTGTAGAATCCGCAAAGTACCCCGCCATACCATGCCGCGTGCGTCAGTGTTGCACTAAAAGCGGGAGCAAGAGACACCATGTCTCCAAAATGCACGGCAACTTGATTAGGCATGTAGAATCTAGATACAGCATCACGACGCAAACAAGTGCATCATGTTGTGCACATTGTACTGCGGCTCATCATCAAGTCCCATCGGGCCTCACGTGCGCAATACCTGCCTTGATTCCGCAGTGCGGTCTGTGCTCTACTTCCATCCGGTGCTGGTCTCCAGCCTTCCGTGACGTTCCGTCTGATCCAAGTTCGGGCTGAAGTGAGTTGAATGTCCAAAACCAGGGTCCTTCTCCGCTAACAGCCAATAGAAAGGCTTGTAAGCCTCGGACCCGTATCCTACGGCCCACTCTCTTCGCTTTTGGTCTTTATCGCCTTCAGGAGTAATAAGCCATCGTCGCCTTCGTCAAACCTACCTATCACATGCATCCCACGGTTTCCAGACATTCCCTCCGGCCCTGGAATTTAACCGTTCTGTCGTCCGCCTCTCCCTCTCTCCCGAGCCAGCTTGGCCTCGTCACCGCGTCCCTTTCCCTATTCATAACCTATTCCTTCTTTTTATTCTCCTTCGTTTTCGCCAAGTACATATCCATTGATACCAATCGTCCCCTGTCTGCCAACTGCTGCTTGAGTCGGATCCGGCACATCAGAGCGAGTGCTCGCGATCAAAGACTCCCGTCGCCATCATGTCCGAAATACCCGCCCCTGCTTCTTCTGGCCCTGTACCTCTGCGCTCAGCCTTGAAGGGTGACGCTGATAGCGAGAGAGCCCCTCCGCCTGACGGTATTTTAAAAGGTACGTACTCGACGTCGTCGCGTTAGTCATGCAGCACCGGCCTGTGGTTGGTACGTCGTGAACAGCCGCCCTGAGATGCCATCTGCCATGTCACATCGTAGGCTTACAGATGTATTGTGTGTAGCCGTGCAGATAGCGGAACCTGGACCCGAGGCGGAGGATGAACCTCTCTCCGGGAAGACATTTCGGGCAGGACCAAGTCGTAGACTCGGGGGGAGGCCGACCTCTGGTCAGTCCTCATTCAGCGAAAATTTGACAGCTCTGCGCCCAGATGAAGAAGCTGCTGTTTCCACAAATCACCAGCATCATTCGCAACGCCATCACTATTACGCCGAGAAGCTTCTGGCCCAAGTTTCTGACTGGCTGGAACATGAGAAGAGCAAGAGATCTGCCGCCCGTAAACCCAGGTCGCACCGTCGCAAATCTAAGTCTCCGCAAGATCAAGATCGAGACCAGACTTCCGCCTCTGGTATCCACCCTGTCCGCAAACGATCGGACTCACTGGACTCGCAGTCTAGTCATATCTCCTTCGAAAAGCTTGAGGATATCTTGCAAAGCTCTCTCTCGTCTCTCGGTCTCAACTCCATTCCTCAGCACCCAACCAAGTTCCCACGTCGCCGACGGGGTTCTTCAAAACCAGGCTTGCATCGCGCTGCTTCGTCGGACACGGATTATGTCGATGGTGACGCAATCGTGCCGAGCTGCGATGCCTGGTTGGACAATTCCAAGACTCTCAGCTATACCGGAGGAGCTCCCAGCACCGATGATTTGTTAAGCTGCCAATTGGACAAGGACAGCGACGCCTGGCTTACGTTCAAAAATGAAATCATTCGTATTACGCATACGCTGAGGCTGAAGGGTTGGCGACGGATTTCTCTCGGAAGTGGTGATTTGATCGACGTTGAGCGGCTCAGTGGTGCGTTGACCAATGCAGTCTACGTTGTTACACCGCCAAAGAACTTGGGCGAATCGGCCGAAGGCAGAAAGACGCCAGAAAAGATTCTTTTACGAGTCTACGGCCCCCAGGTAGAGCATCTTATCGACCGTGAGAACGAACTAAAAGTTTTGCAACGTCTTGCTCGTAAGAAGATTGGCCCGCGACTCTTGGGAACATTCAAGAATGGGCGTTTTGAGCAGTATTTCAACGCCATCACGCTGACTCCTGCTCACCTGCGAGAGCCTGATACGAGCAAGTCGATTGCCAAAAGAATGCGCGAGCTTCATGACGGCATCGATCTTCTGCCGCTGGAGCGCGAGGGCGGCCCCAATGTTTGGCGAAACTGGGACCAATGGCGGGCCAACGTGGCCAAAATTACAACGTACCTGGATCAGCAGTACGAACGGGGCCGTGATGCGCAGAGTGAGGGGGCCTCCGTCGTTCACGCGTGGAAAGAAAACGGATATGTGTGCGGCGTGCCTTGGGAGCAGTTTCTACAAATGGTCGTCAAGTATCGAACGCACGTGGAATCCTGTTACAAAACGAAAAGGACAATTAAAGACCGCTTGGTGTTTGCTCACAACGATGTTAGTCAATCTGCCCTTATCTTACGCTCAATGACACTGCCACACAGATGCACATAATTGAGCCAGCGAACTAACAATTACAGACTCAATACGGAAACATTCTGCGTATTCGTCCCGATGATGAAAAGTCACCGCTTCTCCAGCCAGCCAACAAACACAAGCAGCTCATCGTCATCGATTTCGAGTACGCCGCTGCCAACGTTCCGGGGCTAGAATTTGCCAATCACTTCTCTGAGTGGACGTACAATTACCACGACGCTACGTCGCCCTATGTCTGCAATCACGAGCGGTATCCCATCCCCGAAGAGCAGAGACGCTTTATCAAAGCCTACGTTGATCACCATCCGCAATTCCCGTCCGCGAGCGCCACCCCGCGACTCGTCCCCCAGGACAGTGGCTCCTGCACGCCATTACTGAATCCCATCACCTCCAGCAGCTCCATTGTCGATTTCATGCTTGATGCGCGTGTTCCTCCCGGGGGATGGAGCGCCGCTGAGCGCGCCCGAGAGGAGCAGAGTGATCTGCAGGTGCGCGAATTGATGGAGGAAGCGCGTCTGTGGCGCCCGGGCAATAGCGCCATGTGGGTGGCCTGGGGCATTGTACAAGCCCGCATCCCTGGCCTGGATGCGGACAATGAGCCAGCGTGTGAGGCGGGTGTGCTCAAGGCGGAGCAGGATATTGGGCCCGACGAGTTTGATTACCTACGGTATGCGCAGGACCGGGCTTTTTTCTTTTGGGGAGACTGCGTGCAGTTGGGGTTGGTGAAGGTGGAGGAATTGCCTGAGAAGTTGCGGTCTAGGCTTAAGATTGTGGAGTGTTAATTGCATCGGGAGCTGGATTCTTGCTACATACACAGTTGCTTCACTTTTGAGTACAAAAGAAGAGATGGGATACGATATATACCCTGATGAAAAGGCATACATACAAGATACATAGTATGTGTGTGCACGTGACTCCTGCCATACGTCTAAGTACCTACGGAGTACATATGTATGTATGTACATACATACCTAGGTGCATTAGGTATTAAGGTCTCCCGGTATTTGGTGGAACTGGAAGGCCGAGGCACGAACCGGCATTCACATATGACCAGAAGCCAAAAAAAATGGACCTAGTCCCGCCCCCGCGCTTTGCGCTTCGTCACCGCAGACTTCCTCGTGCTCGTGCTCTAGACGTCTCGTCAGTCTACCTAACTCCGTACACCATTCGCCTCTGCTAGATCACCTGCGCTTCTCTTCCCTTCCCACCTTCTGCGCTATTCAGTCGAAGTTTTCCTGCCTCCTCGACCGCATCTGGCGCTCGATCCCTCCGCGGCGCCATCCTGCTCTCTCTCGCGCTGCCTGCCTCATCGGGGATCTTGAAAATCTCCGAAGTCGCCTGTAGCGCACACGTCTTTGTCTCCTCTTCTCTACTTTACGACACAATTCCGCCCTCTCGCACTTTCCTCGTCTCAGACTTTTTTTGTTGTTGCAGATTTCTTTGCTGAGAAACATCTCCGCGGGCCATGTCTTCGCCGCCGAAACCGTGGGAGAGCGCCGGTGCTGGGACTGGGATGGCGACTCCTGGTATGTGTTAGCAATTTTTGCCGCCTGTTAACAAGAGGGAATGGGAATTACCCTACCCAGCTTGGCTTGGCTCTGTATATGCTGACTTCCACTTGTTCGCCAATTGTAGCTTCAGCGACGGCTGCTTTGCCTGTACCTTCCGCCGCAACGTCTGCCGCCGCAACGTCCACAACGTCCGATGCTCCCCCTGTTCCCGATCGTCCCGCATCGTTTGCCTCGTCCGTTCAACAGAATGCTGCTGCGCAGAGTCGGGTAGGCGGTGTCATGGGAGGTATGGGCGTGGGGGGCGTGGGCACATCGCCGTACAACACATATGGGGGCGCCTATTCATCGCCCTATTCAAGTCCCTATTCGCGGCTGGGCGGCATGGGCGGCATGAGTGGCTACGGAGGTGGCATGTACGGCGGGTATGGAGGATACGGGGGGATGTACGGAGGCGGCATGTACGGTGGGAGGGGGACGATGGGCCCCAATGACGCGAATAGTTTAACGAATCGCTTCAGCAATGGCACTGCGGCTACATTCCAGATGCTCGAGGGCATAGTCACTGCGTTTGCGGGGTTCTCTCAGATGCTGGAAAGTACATACATGGCGACGCACTCCAGCTTCTTCGGTATGTCATGCTCACGGTCTTCAAAGCTTTTCTCTTCTTTCTCTCACAAAGGGAAAAGGGGGACAAATACATGTTGGCTTGACTACTTGAACTAACACGGGCACTCCAAACAGCCATGGTCTCAGTAGCTGAGCAATTCGGCAACCTGCGCGACACCCTCGGCTCCATCCTAGGCATCTTCACCCTCATGCGATGGATCCGATCCCTAATCGCCAAAATCACCGGCCGACCACCCCCAGCCGATGCCCTTGCCCTCACCCCCGCAGCCTTTGCCCGCTTCGAAGGCCGCAACACGGTCCTACCCGACGGTACCTCCGCCCCCGCCAGAGCAAGTCGCAAACCGCTATTCTTCTTCCTCGCCGCCGCCTTTGGCCTCCCCTACCTCATGTCCAAGATGATCCGCAGTCTAGCGGCCTCGCACGAGGAAGAAGAGCGTCGGCTCCATCAACAGGCTCTTGAGCAGCAGCAACCCACTGACCCATCTAAACTCGAATTCTGCCGCCTACTGTACGATTACCTCCCCCAAGCGAACAATGCCGGCTTGGAACTCGGTGCCCGAAAGGGTGATCTTGTGGCCGTTCTTGCTAAGAAGGATCCCGCGGGACAACCTAGTGATTGGTGGCAGTGCCGTGCTCGGGACGGCTGCCAGGGGTATCTCCCCAGCACGTATCTCGAGGTCCTGAAGAGGCCAGGCCAGGAGGTGAAGGCGATCAAGGCGCCTCCTCGGGATGTGACGGGGGTTAGTAGGCCGGGAGAGATGCTGCAAGAGGGGAAGAAGGAGTATGGGATGACTGCTGATGATATGCAGAGGGGTCATTTTTATTCATAAGCCGGGGCGGATAAGGGTGCCGCTTCACAGACACGGAAGCAATAGAAGCAGGAATCACCAAAAGAAAAAACACCAAGAAGAAGGAAGGGGCGCGGTTCGTACAAGGAAGAATCATTTGTTGGCGTTCTTATGATAAGATATCATTCGTTTTTCTGCAGGCGCTGTTGGGAATGGTGGCCTTTTTGTGGTGTTTATAAGTGCACATTGTACATAGTGGAAAGAAGCCAAGCGAGTAAGCTTTAGCCGGTATTGTCGGCGCAGATTATGGTTTCCGGGCATATACACATATACTATTGAGGAATAAGCCATTGCTCGTGCTGGCCGCACCAGCCGATTATGTACATAGTATTCCCACTTTCCCACAAATTGGGGAACTTAGCTCTCCAGTCAGATATACGCCCACCATGTGCCCCCAAATTGCTTGATATACATACACTACCAAAGTCCAAGTACTGGGGTTATAAAGGAAACAATCCTTCGAAGAAGCGGGGGAACAAGGCCTCACAAGGCCTGACGGCACTCACAAAGCATCCGCCTCTTCCAAAAGCCCCAACGCACCACCCACGAGATGCAGACTCCCCGTCACATATGCCTGTGCCTTTCCGCCCCGTCCCTCAAGCGCGTCCGCCACGCGTCTCGCATGCCCAAGCGCCTCCTCGATGCTAGGTAGCACAACTACCTCACAGTGAGGATCGAGGGCTTTCCATCTCTCAGCCAGACGGCGCTGCACAGACATGTTCTCTATCTCGGTGGGGTCGATGCTGTGGTTCACAAAGTCGCGCTTGTAGCCTGCCTGGGTGAATGTTATGTTTGTGCAGAAGACGGCGTGATCAAAAGCGGGAAGATTGGTGGCGGAGCGGGAGGTGCATTCTTGGATGGAGGCGAGGAAGTCGATTGCTTCGGGACGGCCTTGCTGGTTGAAGATGAGGATGCGGGGGGCGGTGCTAGCAGGTCATGTTATTACATTTGCGCTGTTTTACATGTATGGATATATATAATGGAAGAAGCACATGAATGTATGCGTTGGATATCAATTTTGGAGTGAGAAGAGAAGAGAGAGGGAAAAGATTTACCTATTGGCCGTTTCGTCGGCAAACCACCTCGACGACATCTTGAGACTATCGGCCGTGTGCGCCCCGTCTACATACCACGTCAATTTTTCCTCGTGCTTGATCTCACAACGGCCTCGAAACACTGCGCCTTCCAGTCCGTCCTTGAACTTTTCCGGTAGGGTAGGACTCGAATTCTCCAGAAGGTTAAGTTTTTTGAGCGTCGCTTCAGCCAGGGCAACGGCCAGCATGGCATTCTTCTTCTGAAACTGCGCATCCGGACGGACCTTGACGCCCTCCAGACGCGTATTGTCGGCCGGCAACACGGTCAACTGGACGTTCTTGTCCCGGGCTCTGTGCTGCAAGACATCCGCCGCGGCAGCCACCTGCTCGACCGTAAAGGCTGGGCTTCCTGTCTTCATAATCCCAGCTTTATGCCATGCAATCTTGTCCACCGTGTCTCCCAGCACATAGGTATGATCAATACCCAAGGTGCTGATGCCTGCTGCAGCGGGCTTCTCTACCAGATTCGTGGCATCAAACTCGCCGCCAATGCCCGTCTCGTACACGGCTACATTGACACCTTCCGACAGAAACACATGCCAGCTCATCAGGGTCAGGAAACGCGCGTAGAGCGGCCGCGAGCCCGGCACGGCGTCCTCAGGACAGGCGTTGGACTCGGCGAGGCGGTCCCATACCTGGAAGAAGTACTTTGCAAACAACTCCTCTGACAGAGGGGCCGAGTTGATGCGAATACGTTCCCGCACGGCAATGAGATGCGGCGAGATGAAGAGGGCTGTTTTGCCGAGGCGCGGGCGCCACTGCGCGAGGATGGAGTCGACAAAGGCGCAGGTGCTGCCTTTACCTTTGGTGCCTGCTACGTGGATAATGTTGAGGCGGTTGAGGTCCGAAGGCTGTCGTTTCATGAGGACCTCGTGTTAGCGGCCCATGGAGAGAGAAGCCTTTGCCGATGAGATAGCGCGGCAGGGACTTTCGTACCGTGTGGCCTGTTCGAGCGAGGTAGGCGCGCATTTCTCGCATGGACGACGCATCAGGCCGGATGCCTGCCTTGCGACGGGCTTCGACGACGGCATACGGCGTCTGCAGCGAGTTAAGTGCATCAATGGCATCCTAGTTGGGTGTCGTAGTGAGTCCGTGCCAGGAGCATGGAGCATGATGACGGTCAAAGTCAAGGTTGAGATGAAGGTGGAAAACTCACGGCATAAGTCCGCGAAGAAGTGGCCATCATGGTCGTACACGCTCGGGCCCGAGTGGCTACGAGATGCTGCAGCAAGACGACAGGCCGTCGTGGCACATGGTGCATCGATGGAACGTGGAACACGGGCAAAGCCAGTATTTGGCTGCGGGATAGTTTGGCTGCTCAACGAGGATGGAGGTTTGTGGGTTTTCGTGAGACGGCAAGCGTGTTGCCCTCAATCGGTGGGCTTGGCGGGCTTGGCGGGGCTCTTGAATGTCACTTCCTGTCGTCGCTGTCACGGCAGTTAGCCGGCATTTCTCCGCCTCGCAGACCAGCGCTCATCCTTGCTGCAGGCCGGTGCCTCACATTTTTTTTTCCACCGTGGCTCATCTCATGTATCTTCTCAGCGAGCCATCATCCCCTCTAGAGTCCTGGACATCATGCCCGCTGCCACCAATAGCTTCATCGCCCTGGAAAAGCACCGCCTGCAGCTCGAGGAAAATGTCGAGCAGTTGAAAAAGGCCCTGCAGCATTGGCGGACATGGGATGCCGAGTATGAGGCCCTCAAAGAAGAGGTTGAGGCAATTCCCGACCCGTGCAAGCCCGACAACCTGTGCAAGATTCGTGCAGAATTCGACGGCGAACTACTAATCGCCCGGGAGATCGATGGCATTTTTGGCTGGGAAAACTCTAGATCGAGAGATCAAATAATCAATGTCCTACAACGGCGTATTGATTACGTCGGCAAAAATGTTGACAGCCTTGAAAAACAGCTGGAAACAGCCGAAAACAAGTACGCTGCTGCCATGGTGATCAGTCAGCCAGATGCTGTGGACGAGGATGGCCAACCAATTACGGAAATCCTCGAGGAGCTGGACGACCATGACAATGTGGTGTCCTATCGATTGAATCAGCCCGGCAAGTCGCTTGCCCAAGTCCAAGAGACACTCGAGAAAGCGGGAGTCCGTACTCTGTCATCAGACACTTCCATCTCACCGAAGCCAGAAGAATCTGGTCCGGTAGCTACTCAGCAGGCGGGTGAGGCAGCTGCGAAATCATTATTGACTCCGAGTCCCAATAGAAGTGCCTCTGCTCCCACGATGACTCCGACCCCGTCCGTCAAGAAGTCGGTGTCATTCTCTGAAGATGTGCAAGATCCACAACCTCCACCTGCTAAAGTGTCTGCCCGGGCCAAGCGGGTCGACAGGATAATGAAGACAGCAAAAGAGCAAGAGGACATCAATCTGCAAGATGCCGTCATCCCGGAAGATGAGGATGAAGATGATGGAGAATTGAGGCGGCAGATGCTTCAGTACAGCATGGGCCAAGTCGGTGCTGTGGTTGCTGAAATTGATCTGGAAGAAGACATATCGGATGACAACGACAGCGGCGTTGAGTGTGGGGATAATGATGTTGATGAAGGCGACGACAACGATGACAACGACGACGATGAGTACGATGACGAGTACGACGATGAGTACGACGATGATTACAATGATGACGAGGATGAGGAGGAAGACAAATTCGGGCGATTTACTGGCCGTGTCATTACGGATAAATACCGCCGCCGATTGCTCGAATTGGAACAAAGGCTAGGTGTCAAATCACGTTTTACCGAACAGGCGGAGCGTGATGAAGCTACGCAATCAAGAGACGACGAACCAGGAGGCATTGGACGAATCACAGTAAACCGAGGCACAGATTCCTCGAGTTCTTCCTCCAGACCAGCGCCTACCAAGTCCAATCTCAAGGAGAGTCGCGACGGAGACGTGGAGGAGAAAAAGGGTGTTCGCTTTGCAGAAGCTCTGGACATCGCTCCAGAAACGGAAGCAGAAGCAGAGTCAGCACCGATGCGCGAAAGGGAAGCGCCACTTGTTGAGCCGTTGAGTGATATCATTGAAAGAACAAGACCCACGGCGACGTCAAGCGCGAAGCCGGCCCGGAAACAATCCAGGTTCAGAGCGGCTAGGGACGTGAATCCTGTAACGGAGAGTGGCGTCATCCCAAAGGGACCCTTTGATGTCCCCATGCACTACGTACAACAGGAACAGAGAATTGTGCCCACCGGTCCTGAAGGGTCTACCATTGCCGATAAACTGGTTGAGCGGGACACACCGCTTTCGCATAGCATCATTGCGCCTGACGAATTCGACGATACCATGGCCCAGCGAGAAGTCGCCGATGAATATCACCGTATGCGCAGGAAATTCATCCAACGCGACGGAGGCTTCTTGAAGGAGGACGAGCGCGTGATGCAGCCCTTGGATGAGGCTGGCGACAGAGAGACAATGAGCCGTTTCAAGGCCGCGCGCCTGTCGCAGTATTAGTTTCATGTCATGGGAGGGGAATGTAGTCCGTTCAAGATACCCATTTCCTTTCTGTCGAACTGTCTTCATCGTTTGTCTTTCGCTCACCACGTCATGTGGCGATTGCACCGTGACTGTGTCAAGCAAACGTAGCATATAACCTTGCATGTCGTGTATCCCGGAACGCGTATTCTAACGATTGATGCGTTGCAGTCGTCTATCATCTGCTCCGCATTACCGCGCTGTTCCAAGAGTAATTTTTTCGAAGGGCTCTCTGACGTCATTTTCTGGATTGTACTTGGTAAGCTTGGCGATTCGTTTCACCCTTTACATTTGTGTGGATGTGTGATGCTGGTGCATGGAGGAGACTGTGTGATGTTTGCTGAATACTTATCACAGACCTTTTTACTTTTATATATTTACTGTATGTAACTCGACACGGTATACGTACATACAATTGTACAATTTCGGTCGTGATGTCGACGACGATGTCTATCAGTGAAGGCTGGAATACTTGTAGATATTGTCCAGGATCTGCCTGTATATATTGTCCTGGAATTCCGCCAAAAAGCCCGCTGGGACGTCCTGGGGGCCTCTACCAGACGCCTCGGACTGTCCCATTGCGAACACGGGTTTCGTCCCCTAAGCCTCCAGCGGCACCGGCATTGCTTTGACGCAGAAAGTTCATTCAAATTCACGCCGAAGTCTTGTACCACCTGCCTTAGCTGGACGAGGTCTTGAGGATTTTTCAGATGCACGTGAATGGTCTCAAGATGCCTGACCCCAAGAATCGCAGCCACTAATTCGTCCAACGGACTGGATCGTAAAACACAGCATGCAAGGTCAACGCCCGCAGATTAGGAAACGTGGCCAGAAATTTGCTTGTCAATGAGTCAGCGTGTATATGAGCATTGATCGCAGGTAGCAATGTCGTCTTCAAAGTTCTATCTAACCCAATCCCGCGAAAATTAGACGCCATGTTCTATAGGGTAATGACACTCCGTCGGCAAGTCAGCAGAACTGAGCAGAGCAGATACATACAGTGCATGAGTATGATACGGGCTGCGAATTGAGGTACGAATGGTTGCATTCGAACTTTGTACAATTAAAAAGTCTAGGACGGCTTCATAATTGTGAGGCAAGTTATACAAAGTAGAGACGTTTCAATGCCCACGATGTCGTCCACTTAAAATACGGTCAAAAATGAGAATGAGAGTCTGAACAGCAACCATGGTTCCGCCCGGGCTCGAACCGGGGACCTTCTCGGTGTTAACGAGAAATCATGACCAACTAGACCACGGAACCAGTGAAGGGAACTGATGACAGGACCGAGTTCATTAGAATTCATCAATTTTTGCAAAATCTGCCTGACAGTCTCGAGTTCGACACCATCGTCTTGATGTGGAAAAGTCACTGGATATCGTTTCTCGCTATGTGTTATCCCCGTACATCATTTGTTCTACAGTTTTGATTGACAGCTGGGCTTTATAAGTACGCGCATGATGACCCTCATTTCCTGTCTCGTGGACGACACAAGGTATGCAAGGTCGTTCTCTTCATGCTAGATTGACAATTCTCAATTTCTCCATATCATGATTGTCAGTACCGGTGAGTCGGGGAAGCCTGTTCCCGTCCGCTCTCCGGCCATCTCTTGCCACTCTCTCATCCATCCATATGTACTTGTTAGAGGTTCTTGGCGGCTTCAGGCTGGGCCTGAAACTCTACACCCAGTGCCAATTCTTCCAACAACCGGTCCTCTTCTGGCAGCTTTTCGAGCTTGTTCCTCCATCCCTTCCGCACTTCATCTGGCGGGGCTTCCTGGGATACACTGGCGGTGGGCAGTGCCGAGTCGAACTCTGGAATTGGCTTTCCTTCCTCCTGGGCCTTTTTGACGGCCCCCTCGTAGTCGATCATTCGTCCGTATAACCGGTCTGCGTGCATTTGAATGCTGTCCTCGACTTTTTCTGAGCGACCTGGAACGGATCTGTAGCCAAGCGCATTGAGTAACCTCTATTTGTCTCTCACATTAGCATGTCGTCGTTGAGATTTCGAATAGCATATTCTTTTGGCAAGTTTCTTTTTCTTTGTTCTTGTTGGGAACCCGTACCGTTTGCATCCTTTGACATCTCTCGAAAGTTCGAAGTTGACTAGTGCAGAATTGCATTCGATTCTCCCAGCTGCCGCTCCTCATGCATTTATACCAGTCTTCCTCCTGCATAACGCAGTTCTCGAGCGCTGCATCGCGGATTATTTTTTTGCGCTTCCCGTATCCTTCGAGCATACCCGCGAGCTTCTCGCCTTCGCTGCATGTCTCTGACTCGACTTCCGACAGAGGTCGGTATTTCTTCCATATATGTGCATAGCGACCGTCCTGATATAAACTGGCCGATGGTATGGCAGGTTGGTCTTTCTTGGTCTCACTTCTTTCGTGTTGTTGATGGCTCTGGCTTGGCGGCGCGGATGCCGAGGGCGCTTGTGCTTGGTCCGGAGGAAGTTTGGCAGCAGACTCCTTTTCGAGGAATTCTCGAAGTCTTGGATCCAATTTTTGGAGAGCACCGGAAGACTCTGTATTCGAACCAAAAATTGACGGTAACCAGCCCATCGTGGTAGATTGCTGCCGCAACAGCTACATGCAATGTGATTGAGTGGTCAGGTCGCGATATGGCACGATAGAATTGCATGTAGGTACTACCTAGGTATATAGCAAGGTATTCGTCCAATACACTGTATGACGCACTGTACGCGCTCCGCATCAGCTTTAGTTCTAGGCGTCAAACTTGGAAAGTTGAATGGTACAATAAGTAGTTTTATTACAGCGTTTTATGTGCTTCACGTATAACTGATAAGTTCATAGTGCACTATTACGGGCGATGGGAATGTGTTCCATGGAGCATTTGGAATCTTTGTTTTCTTGATAAAAAATCCTGACTGCAATTACACCACAATCGTTGCCAAACATCTTCCCGAAACCCGATCCTGAGAGTGGGAGTTCTTTTATCCCGTCTCGTGCTCATCACACCAAAATGCCACAAAAGGATATTCCCATTTAGAACTTGCTGAACTTTTTTACCGCCTTGCCAGTTCGGGGCAGAACACGCAGAACGTTGAAGCGGACCTACAAGTCTTGTTAGAGCACAATTCTCACCCAAAGACGAACGATAGGGGGGTCGCGATGCACAGCGTACAGTCTTGGACAGAGGTCGGCACTGGCCAACGGTGACCTGGTCGCCCTCCTCGACACGGAAAGCGGGGGAAACATGGGCGGCGAGGTTCTTGTGGCGCTTCTCATAACGAGAGTACTTCGGGATGAAATGAAGGTACTCTCTTCGAATGATGAGGGTTCTGTGCATTTTCGTGGAGACGACGGTGCCGGTCAAGATACGTCCACGGATGGAGACGAGGCCGGTGAAAGGGCACTTCTTGTCTATTTTGATGACAGTCAAAGGTCAGTCAATCGGTCGTTGTTTGCAGTCTTCAGACCGTCTTCACACCGTCCCATAGCAACTCCCGTCAACGTTCCCGCCTCCTGATGTATCCTCCCTATTCTCCACTGCGATTCGATTTCCAGTCGACTTCGAGATAGGCACGTAAATTCGAGTCCCATGCGCACGTACCGATGTAGCTGCCCTCAATGGCGGTCTTGGGGGTACGGAAACCCAGACCAACATCTTTGTACCATCTTCGACCACCCTTGCCCGGTCTGGCGGTCTTCGCCTTGGTCTTGGAGTTGAGGAAGATGTGCGGCTGCTTCTGGAAAGCACGCTCCGATTGTACGGTCAACTCGGTGGCCCTGAGTGGCAGTTAGCGACCAAGTCATGTGTGTTATCTTTTTTTTCGAAATCGTGTCGTCGGACGGAGTCGTGAACTAACATCTTGAATTATCCTGCTCCGAGGGCTTGTCGTTAAACAGGAAGGCTGTCGTTGAGGGTGGATGAGCCGAGCAGGTTGGATTGCGCGAATGGAGGGAGTAGGGCAATCAGGCATGCCCACCCACCAGTTTTTTTGCAAGCTGCTCCTCACCTTAGGGCTTGCAAAATTTGGATTGGTTAGTACGCGAGAGCCCCACATCCATTAAGCCAAGACGTACAGCTATGTCACGTGATCTTGCGATCGTTCAGATAGCTTTGACGCACGTGACGCACGCGCTGCATCCCGTTTGACCCACACTGTGGAGGACTTGAGACCCACACCCCCGCTTCAATTACGGTTGTCGTTGCTCTGCCCAAGTAAACAAACGCGCGGCGCATCGCGGTCATAGTCACCCGTGAGTCGTGACAGTTCATGATAGATTCTAGGTTTGAACGGACAATAGCGATCGCAGATCGTCGCGACAATGTCTCCCACAGCCGAAGCAACTTTGCCCTTGGCGAGATGTGTTCGAAAATCGGTCGGGACCGTTGCGATGAAGAAAACCATGGACAAGGAGAATGCGACCGTGGATGTGGCGAGCACTTTGGCCGCGAACCGCAAGAAGTCGCGTAGCAAGAGCATGGGCCCAGGCGGACTTGATGCTTTGCGGCAAGGCAATGGAAACCGGCGAGCAGTAAGTCTACAAAACAGTGCAGCTTATCTGATAGAGATACTTCCTCCTTGAGGCTTTATTCTGACAACTTGATCAGTCTATCGCTGCTCCTATGCCGCGATCGATTCTCAAGCCCACCGTCTACGCAGTGCCAGAAATTCCTCCTCTAAAAGGCCGAACGCGCCGAGCTAGAAAATCGAGCGAATCACTCGAACATACGAGGTCTCACGTTTCTCCAAGCAAAGATAGTACGAATAGCTCCAAAGTGGCTCTCAAAACCGAGGCGGAGCAGCAGGCAGCAGCTCGAGAAAGAGACGAAAGAGAGCGCAGAGATGCCCGCCGCAAGTCATTGGTGAATAGACGTGTGTCATTTGCTGCCGAAGCTACTCTACATACCTTCCACGAAATCGAATATCTGCAAGACTCCACAACATCGACCGACTTCTCGAGGCGAGCGTCGTCAATGAATGGCGCTACCTTGGCAGAAACTGTGCCACAGTCGCCCGATAGTAGAGTCTCGTTTCGAGAAAATCCAGAGCTTCCAGCTGTAAATTTTGCGAGCAGCAATGACGATACTCTTACATCGACAATATACAGCTCCGGATCTGAGTCAGCGGACGATGTCCAAGAAGTGGAGGACCATAGTGGCTCTAGCAGCGACTCAGACGACGGAACGATGATGACGATCGAGACTGAAGAAGTGACAGGAACCACTATTGCTTCTGATGGAAGATACGACTCTGACGACAACAGCTCGACACTAGATCGAGCACTAAGAGCGGCAACACAAAGAGCCGACACACAGCGTCTGAATGGCAATTTCGATGACGAACTTGATGATGGAGAGGAAATTATTCCTTCATTTGGCTGGGTGAAGAAAAAAAGCCAATCATCAGTATCTGCGAATGATACCAAAACCCCGGCAAAAAAAATGGACGATGCGACAGAAATGGGTATGGGAATGGACGTGGACATGGATATGGATATGACCAGCGCTGTTGGCGGCATCCTCAAGCCGCAGCTGACCGGCGTGACCGCTAGAGACATATCCAGAGATGATGACATGTCTATGGAAGTCACGCAGGCACTAGGTGGTATACTGTTGCAGGATAAGACAGCGCAAAACTTCAACGGCCAATCCTGTACCAACCAAAAAACTCAGGATGATATTACTATGGGACAAACGATGGAATTCACAACCGCGATCGGTGGTATCAATCAGGCCAACGACGCCTTCGATGACCAGTTTGATGCGAACGAAGAATTTTCGATGGAATTCACTACTGCAATGGGTGGCGTTCTCTCTCAGGAAAAGATTGCAGCCATAGCTGCTGCCAACCAGGCGAGTACCGAACACACGATGGACATGACTGTCGGATTCGGTACTATCTTGCCGTCCCGCACGAAGAGTGAGAATACTTCAATTTTGGAGGATCAGACTATGGGGATGGACATAACCACAGCCGTGGGGGGCATCCTCGGTCAAGGGGATGCCACGTCTCGGAATCTTGGAAAGAGAATTATGGAAGAGGAGGTCAATGAGCCTATCAGTCCTCATCGAGCAATCATGGCCGCAGTCGCTCAGAGAACACCGACTCGCCGCAGCTCTAGATTATCTGCAATGTCTCATAATGCTTCATCCCAGAACAAGCCCGAAAGCCCTGATCTATCGGCATTTAGAGGCAATGGCTTGCGACGCAGCATTGCTCCTCAAACGCCAGAGTATACCCTCTCGTCCCCTCTCAGGACGCCGACGCCTTCTCCGGCAAAGCCCAGGACACCTCGCGCCCAAGCTACCTTGCCTGGCATGGCGGCGCGAGGCACTCCAGCCAAAAGCACTCCGAAATCAACTTCAACTCGACAAAAGGGACCAGCCAGAGCTGAAGAATCTCCATCGTCAGCTAGATCTACGAAACCGTGGTCTTCCATATTCCAAAACGATGCACGAACAGGGACACGGACTCCAACCGTTGTCTTGACGCCACAGACCCGTCGATTATCAGGACTAGGTGCGGACAGGGGCGGACTTGGCTCGCCTCAGGTTACAGCTCTGTTGGATAAACGCAGCTCTATTGGCGATAGTGCCAGCGACTTCGTGGCAGGAAGACGTGGAGTTGCATTCGAAGATCCGGAGCTGATGCAGAAGGAAGTTGATAGAGCAAGACAAGATGAGGAAGTCAAGGAGAAATTGCAAAGACTTTCTGCTGAGAAAAACAGAGATGGCGTTCTCAACCTGAGAGAGATGATTGATAGCTTGAGTCCAAGGCGAAACATCATGAGGGGACGTAAAAGTTTGCACGTAGGCAGTGCAAAGGGACTCCTGGGCAAGAGACCTGCAGAACTCGATGACGACGACTCGGAAGATGACGACGGAGTCAAGAGGCTTAAGAGCCATCATGGCAGTCCCGTCAAGAATATCAAGCTACAGCAGCCGCCTTCGGTGGCCGAGACAACTGGAAGGATAACCCGGTCGACGCGCAGAAGCTTGGAGTCGAACCTGAACAATTCATGGCCAACGTTTTCTTCTCCGCTGAAAAAGGGCGCAGATGGCATGTCACCGCAAAGTCAGAACAGAAACAATAAGCTTGGAGATCCTCAGACGATTCACAATGTCAACTATGCCAACGCTAGCGATGAACATGCTGCTGAGAAGATTGAAAAACACGTTGACGATGGCCGGATCCACCTACAGGACTTTTTGAATATGACGTCTATTCGCTTCATGGAACTCACAACTACCAAAAGGCGCCACACTATGGCTCCAACCTCTCTACAGGACGGCTCGACTGCGGAAGGAGAGGATGCGATGACACTAGAACGGTGTGTCGTGGCCGGAGCGTGCACAGTGCCCATGTTGGAGCTCTACCAACATTCTTGTCGTGAGTTGAAGAACTACATTGCAGAGGGTCGCCGGATCGTCAAGGAGATCGAGGCTGAGACCCTCGAGGACAACCCTCTCCTTTTCTGCGAGTACATGTCAGCCACCGCCGATGTCAAGGCTCTCATGGACAACCAGTTCAAGAATGTCAAGACCCACGCCCGACTTCTAAGCAAGGCAATGTGGTACGAATGGAGGTCGAAATTGCAGGAGGGCCTGAGGGAAGGCCTTGTGAAGATTGCGGAGGGCATGGATGCAGACGAAAGAATACTTCAAGAGCAAGAAGACTTGTTGACGGCCGTCTTGCCCGATGCATTGAAGCGGTACGAAGAACTAGAGGAGGAGAGTGGTAACCTCGAAGAAGCGGCGAAGGAGTTGGCTGACTGCGACCCAGCTGAGCTGGAGGCAGCACGAGATGAGCTCATCAGTCTGGACGAGGACATGGCCGAGAAGAAGAGATTGATAGCAGAGTTACGTCGAGAGCTCGAATCCTCTGTAGCAGTGGTTGAGAATCTCACGACTCAGAAACAGGCTCTTGTGCAAGGCATCCAAGAAGCTGACAAAGTTCGGCAAGCGTGCCGCGGCTGGACGTGCAGCGAAGTTGCATCACTGAAAGGTAAGCCGGCATAGAGCTGAGCCCCGAGGCGCGGAAGAAAACATCCGAATTGTTGCATTCCGAATTGTTGCATGTTGTACTGACTGATGACATGACAGCTCGCGTTGACGCGATTGAAAAACAGTATGGCTGGGCCGTGACAGGTCTCACAGGCACAATTTTGTCCATGTCTTACAAGCGCGAGATTGAAGTCGTCTTTGATGTGGCTTCGTTCCAGCCTCAGCAACAGAATTCTCGAATCGATCTCTGGTACCTTGGCGACGGGAACGACGCGACCAGAGCGAAGACGGCGGAAAAGGAATTTTTCTTGCAGTGCATTCGAGATCATGTGCGGGCGTTGCCGCAAAACCGAACCAAGATTCTTCATGTCCTGAACACGGTACGCACGGCTTGGGACAAAGCGCGCTTTGTGTCGTCACAAATCAGCATCATCAACGTGACGTTCCCGACAAGCGTAGTAAAGACGTCTGATTCCAGTGTTGCCGTGCGGAGCTCTCTGCTGCTGTCAGCTCTCAAAACGAGAGTCGAGACGACTTTCCATCTCCGCGGGCAGAGCATGCCGCAGGGTGTGGACATTGGGATTTCTACGCAGGTGCACGTGGTGTACGGCGAGCACTTCAATGTCGGCAAGGTCGGAGAGTTCCTAGCAAACAGGATTGGACACAAGATGGGGAGCAAACAGGAGGCTTGGGGCGATGTGCTGGTCGAGCTTCACAAACGACTTATCGCGCGAGGCAGGAAACAAGGGTCTGCTGGCACGGTACAAGTGAATCAGTGCGAATGAAATGAAATGACCCAAAGAGTAAGCAAAGCGTAAGCTGCAGCAGTTTGGCACCATTATTTTTTTGTTGGGCGTTTTCTCTTGGCTTGCAAAGACTGGCGCTTCGGTGCACAGCATATGTATGTAGACGGATTGGATCAACGGGCGAGCGTGGCGTTATTTACTTGTTCAACCTCACTCCCGTTTGCTGCTGCATTGGGTATGTACGACGCTTAGCCGCCGAATACTCCCCTTACCTCTAACATGCCATGCACAGCGTGTGAATGGCTCTCTGTGTTTGTGTCTTTGTGTGTGACTGATACAGCCACAGAGGTGTGAAGTTGCATGCATGTCGTGTTTCATGGCCTGCAGTTATTGGACCGATGAGGCCTCATCAACTGGCCGCCTCTGTCATGCAATTTGCAGAGGCGCAACGCAACGCAAAGGCGCAAGTGACAGCGCAAAAGGCTGCAGTCACAAGAAAGCTGACGGTAGTATTATTTGCTATCTGATGTTACCTGTCGCTGTTCGCTGTCGTCGCCCACCGCGGCGGCCGCCGGTATGAATCGATCATCATTCTGATTCATACTCCTCCTTCTTGGGTATAAAACCCGCCTTCTCCTCCTCCTCTTCCTCCAAAGCTGTCTTTGCTGCTCATCAAGTTCCCTTGCCCTAGAGAACAAACTAAGCACATCAAAAAAGCTTATCCTTATGAACAACAACTCCTCTACCCATATCCTTCCAACAGACGAGTGTTGTTCACCACTTCCACTACCCCTACCATCACAACCATTATCCGACTACCTTATCCTTCTTGAGTCCCTGCAAAACAGCCGCCGCTGTTATCTTCTTTTCCTCATCCGCCACTTATATCGGCCTCCCCTGTTTCCCTCTCTTCTGCCTCTCGTGCCTCTTGTTTCTCGCGGGTTGATAGTTCCGCTAGAGCCACCATAGACAAGACTGCAAGATGAAGTGGGACGATGAGCTTATCCCCTGGGAGGAGTTTCGACGGGTGGATGAACTGAGGCGAAAGATCGATCCATTCGATCAAGCCCCGAACCTGCCCGAGCTCCTATCGACGGCAGAGGGACGAGAGATTGTCAGGAGGATTGACGAATGGGGGGACACCTTAACCTTGGACAGCGGAGAAAGCTACTCAAGGAGTAAGCTTAGCGGTCTCGACTTCTTCGGCGAGCCCAGAGTAGAGCCTTTTGCGTGGACCGACTATGTCCTCGTTATGCACGCCTACAGAGTGGCAGCTCTGTTGACGTGGATAATCCCATACTGGCTCTACCTTCGACTGGTCCTAGGAGCACGATCCTGGGTCAAGTACATCATCTTGGCGGGCGCACTGGCTTTCATGGTGCACTTCAACCTTGATCCTCCCGGTGTGCTAGTCGAAACCAAGTATGAGTATGAGGACCGAGACTGGGACACGCACTGGGAGACTGAGGTCGTTGAGGTACCAGTGATGGGCGGCGACTGGATCTGGAACTGGGCCTGGCAGGGCTCACTCCAGCCTCTATCTCTGGCCGCCATACCGATTCTCTACCGGTCCCTACCGATTCTCTGCCGGTCAGCGTATATCCTTCTTCGCGGAATTTGCCGACTCCCCCGACTATGCGAGTATCTCCTGCGTCTAGTCGGCCTACTTTTGCTCCTTCTAGGCCGTGGTCTGCTCCTCCTCGCCCGTGGTCTGCGTCTTCTTGGCCGTGGCTTGCGCAAACTCGACATTTTGAGCAAACTTTGCGGTCTAAGCAACTTCTGCCTCCGAGCATTGAAAAAGCTCGTTGAGATCGCCTTCGGGGAAGGCGGGCAGACGTGCGTTGCCGCCAACACCGCTTATGGGCTCCATTCTACAGCCCAAAGCGAGTTGCTCTATCGTCGACGGATGGCCCAGGAAGAACTCATGAGGTTGGACTGTAACATTGACAACCCTGAGTACGACTGGGATCAGCGCACCGCGAGGAGACCGAGAATGACGTATTGCGAGCCCGAATGCAGCAGCCGCGACATGTACTATAGCGGGGAAAAGTACGAAGCGGCGCGGCTGCAGAGAGCGCTGCAAGCCGAGCGGCGTCTTTCAGCGGCTCGCTTTACGTCTCGGTTCGAGGGAGATGCTGAGCGCGTCTATTGGGGGACCGGTAAGGGGAGGCCAGGATATATGCCGCAGATGTCGAAGCTGCGGGTGTTCTATGACCGTGCGTCGGAGGCTGACGAAGAGTACTGTGACCAGTGTAAGGCTCGTTGTAGAGAACGAATAGATTGGAGAACTCGAGCCAGGGGGCGCAGACACTAGGCTCGGCTGGCGAGCATCAAATTGTACCTACAGATTGTGTTGTATTGAGAATTGTGTAATTGTAGATGAGGAAACTCCATCTGAAAAACAGAAAATCAGTGGTCCTATTTATAGCCATGAATACATGCTGGCTGTTTCTAATTCCTCCAATGAGAACGTCATGCATAAAAGTGAACGAAGTCGGGAGAAGGCGCCTCATCGAGAGACTGGAACTTGGCACTGGCCTGGAAAAGCATCCGAATCATGATCGGGTCACCATGCAGACGGGTGGATGACGTGTCCGCTTGTTGAGAGTTGGCAAACGACGTAACACTGCTTGCATGCAAACAGAGTGATAATTGACAAAGTTCGTTTGTAGTGTAGTGAGAGTGGCAAACGACGTAGCATTGCTTACATGCAACAAGAGGGGGTGAATGACGTGACATAGTTCGCATGCAGAGAATCGAGATGGTGATGAACGACGTGCCATTGCTCACATGTGAATAGAGGGGGCGAATGACGAGTCACGGACTCATGCAGCACTTGCTGCCTACGAGGTAGGATACGTCCGGTGGTAATGGTTGGCAAAGAATATTCCTCGACAAACCCCTTCCGCCCACCCCGACTCTTCGCGCCCCTTTGTTCATCTCACACCCTTGCCGGTGGCCAATTTGTTGAGGCATACGGCTTGGGAGGAATTTGCCCAACTTGTTGGCTTGCATAGGTGGTACGTCGTATGAGGCCCAGGTTGTGACTCGTGAGGTCCCGTGTTCGGTTTCCGAGTTTGATGGCAGGCTGCAGCATCCCGACTGATAAGGAGCATACTCCGTAGAGAATTACATCATATTTACAAGTCCTGCTCTGGTAAAAGACGCACGAGGACATTTTGAGTAATGAGAACGGCAAGTCGATCGGTCAATGTCAGTCATTTGTCTAAAATCCGTGTCTGTTATCACCTATGCTTTAGCTTGGTCCAGCCACTGGTGCCGCTGCGCGTCGCCGCCTTCGTTTCTGTCACCTCCCTAGTGACGTCTTGATCATCCCCGCCGTTGCCCATGGATGTACCTTCGACCTTCCAAGCGTTGTCATCGAGAAGCTCCCAGTCTGGCGTGGGAGCATCGCCGATCAACTTCTTTTTGAGCTTGTCCGCAAGCTTGATAGGTCCGGGGAGTTTAAATGATCTGATCAACTCGGAGCCTTCAGTGCTTCCGAGAAAATAGAAAGCTCCGCCATGAGAATAGCGGCCCAGCCAGTTGACTTGATTCTCTTGTCGAAGCTCTTGCCGCTCTTTCTTCTCTTCTCCATTCACGCTCCAGCCTGGAACCTCGACTTGGAATGTGTGAAAGTCGTGTGCCTGAGCGCTCGTTAAAAAATTGTATAGGTTGCGTCCCATACTGCAAATATCTTCGAAGCTACTTGTGTTACCTATAGGAACACCTTGAGAGCAACAAAGCCAGGCGATATCGTATGCGAGAAGGGTGACGCCTTCGAGAAAGTACGAGTACGTCACGGGATCCTCATTTGCGAGCTGAGGCAGAGGCTTGTCAATGAACAAGGGTCGTGGTCGTGGGACGCGTTGAGACCCAGCCATTTGCATGTTGATGGCCGTTTGTGAGGATGGCGCAAAACTCGGGAAAGGGACTTGGGAGTGCTGATGTGAACTGCTGAGATTGAAGATTGTTGGTCGCGGATAGTCTCGGTGAGGTAGAGTGACTTCAGCGGGCAGGCGGATAGATAGGTAATGGCAGACAAGAATGAGAATATGAGCCACGTGAGCGAGCGAGGTCGAAATGACTTCCGGACTGATGGCTTTGAAACGATTAGTCAATGAAGACACGATCAGTGCAAGAGCAAAAGTGCACCGACATCTCCTGGAAAAAGAAAATCAGAAATTAAAAAAACACAACATACAGTCCATGGCTGTCAAATCAAATATGGGCACTCTTCCGAGGTGGTAATCGTAACGTCCGGAGCCTGTTCTCTTCGTTCTCCTGAGCCCGTATAACTTGACGGCCTCAGTGCAGAGAAAAGCTCGCGTATTGGCGGTGACTTCTGCTTTCTGAGCCCATCGAAAGCGAAGCACTTGCATAAACTTATCCAGCTCCTGTTGTTGTTTGAATCGGCGCTGAACAAGCCCGTCGGAAGCCGAGGCGAAGTCAGATTTTCTTCTCGCCAGCGCTTCTTTCCGGCATCGGATTTCGTCTCGAGCTGCTTTGATTTCTTCTCTTAGTTTCTGGGCTGCAGCGAGTATCTGCTCTGCACGATCCTCCGTGAGGCACTTCTGAGCAAGACTCGTGGCCGGTGAGTCGTCGGTGTACGACTTGTCAATCTGTGCCCTTAGGCTTTCGTTCTCTAAAATGACCTGCAGGTTTTTTAGGCGACCGTGGTATATGTGATTCCGCGCGTCAACAGTACACAGGAATGGCAGTTTCTGGGAATCGTGGCGACGATGGCAGATATTGCACTCCATGACGTCTCATCACGGCCTTTTGTACGATTCTATCGGGGGAAACGAGCGTGCATTTGCGCAGCAGGGGCGACGG
This sequence comes from Claviceps cyperi, assembly GCA_018360075.1. Classification (NCBI taxonomy): domain Eukaryota; kingdom Fungi; phylum Ascomycota; class Sordariomycetes; order Hypocreales; family Clavicipitaceae; genus Claviceps; species Claviceps cyperi. Next base: position 30,151 of record SRPQ01000021.1, read on the forward strand.
GCAGATGGAATGAGCGGTAGCGAAAGAGGTCGTCTCTCAGGCGTACGAGCAGCTTTTGGTATGCTCATTGCTGAGACGTGATGATTTGCAAGATGGTCTGGAGGAGTTGGTCACGGGGTGGTTGGACAAGATAAGCTACGTCTGGTTGGTCGATGGTGGTGGTTGATGGCTGTCGGACGTGCGATGACGCCACACGGGAAGGCAGGAGCGTGTCGCGTCTCCTGCAGTTTCCTGCCTTTGGTCTCGTCTACTCTCATCCGCCAACGCTCTCTCGACACAGAGTCACCCAAACGGGTCTTCCGAGGATTCCCTACAATCTGCAACATCAAGGGCTTTCAGACAATATCACCTCCGCCGCGATCAAAGTCTAAGAATGTCTACCCCCAAGAAACCTCCAGTAAGTCCGTCTGCGGCGTCCGATGCGTCGTCCAGAGAGGACGAGCAGCCGGGAGGCGACGACACCATCACCTTGTCAGACAGAGAACAGAGATCTCTCCAGGGGAATGACCAAGAAAGCATGCCTAGTGAGGAGTCTGAGGAGCCCAACAGCCCGACTGGTTCTGTCTCGCCGCGCGCTAGCTCTCCTCTGGCCGACGTTCCCTCCTTCGACTGGGAGCAGTTTGAGGCACGGTACGAGAGCGCTTTAAAGGAGGCAGATGGAGAAGAAACGGGCATACTCCAAGAAGCTCAAAGCCTGTCCAAGGTACCCAGTCCAATCCCGGTGCAGGCCAGTGCAATACAATTGTTCCATCTAATAACACGATTTGGCAATGACAGTACTTTCAAACGTGGGCATCTGCTGCCTCAGCTCACGATGACGAGCGTGCTGTCAAGCGCTTACGCACGCGCCAGCGATTCGTCAACCTATCGGAGGAGCAAATGTCACAGAAGCAGAAGCACTGTAAGTTGACTTCGACGAACGTAGCCTGGCCCTCGCACGAAACTGCCTCGCTAACTACAAGGCAAAGACGAAGAGGTTGTTCGCGCTTTTGAGAGTGCTCTGGCGCTTCTAAAGTCAAGTTGAAATGAACTTGTACAATGTACCTCTCCGTACCTATGTACCTCCTGTGTGCACAGGCCAACGGTGGGCCGAGCGCCCCACCTTTGCTGGCAACATGTTCGCAGCCTCTTTTGAGCCCTTTTATTACGCATCGCCACCACAATCATCATTATGCTTTTCTCTTCCATCCACCAACAAGCCAGTGAAGGTGGGAGTCAAATTTCGGCGTTTTGATATTGGCATCTGGAGAAGGACTACTATGAAGCCCGGCGTTGCACTTCCTGAGGCCCTCCGCGACGAAAGTTCCTGCTAGCTATGCCTTCGGCCTGTTTGTCTGCACGACCGCCTAAACCACATCCAGTATGACAGTGGATGCCCATGTACACTGGCAAGAGGTAGCTGAAAATTTAAAAATCTCACAGGTAGGACAACTAGCTGCCTTAAAAGCTTTGTACACGCAAACTGACAGCATACTAGAATGAATTCTTAAACTTTCAGCATGTGCATTTTTCAAATGAAGCCGTGGCCGACTTTGCCTCCGCGTTCACAAACCTACCACCCAATACTGATGAGAATATCTGCCCTGATGAATTTCATGACTGGGAAGATGCAGATGAATTAGGTTTTTATCACGACGGTGTCAAACGCACGTTGACGGACGAGCAAATTGCCATTTTCCGACATTCCGAGTTGAGAGAGCACGAAAAACGGCACAAAGCCAAGGCTACTGAGTTGAGAGACGATGCTGAAACTGCAGGAGCCCAAAGGGACGGGTCAGCAAAGGAACCTCCTCAGAGCGCAACAGCACATGGCAAGCACGGACTTAGAAAAAAGAAGAAGAAAGGGGGCAGAAATGTTGCACATGAGCCTAAGCCAGATTTGAGGAAGCGGACCTGGGACGTTGTCGACGCAGGCCTAGACTCTCTAGATTACGACTGACTACTTTGCAGTCCAAGTCGAAAACCTGGGGTGGAACGCCCTGGAGAGGTAAGCACGTAATTTCTCTTCATTCTTCACCGAATCTGCCATCGGTTCTACTATGCCTGTATGATGAAACCTTTTATGTATCGTCATCCTTAGTCCGATCTGGATGCCGTACAGATGACCCATTTGATTTATTTCGAATGATGATGGACGTGACACCTGGACATGACGAGGTGAATAATCTTCTCTCTGAGGCGCGCTATGCCTGGCCCGGCTTTTTCTTATCACTGGAACAAGATATATTCGCAAGTCATCACTGACTCGATAATGAATCAGGTACATAGCAGATCGCCTACAGATTCCAGTATTTGGCTGGTGCAGGTTGGGATCATGATTCATGCCCCAAGCGATGGAAGCTCGAGAAGCGAGACAGTCGGCTGCCCGTGTCCATATGTAAAGATAGCAATGAGATCGTGAAACTGAAAGTAGCCTTCTGAAACCTTGTCCTGCGCCTCTTTTCTCATTGCCGTGTTATTGATACCGAGACAAGGAAGAAGGACTTGTGGCCCAATCGGTTGCGGCGTCATTTGAACGAATTCCCATACGACCAATGCTGCCAATTACAGTCCATGACAGTAGCTTTAAAGTGGGACAACAACGCAAGGCCAGCCGCTGTCGGCTGGGGCCCATCCCACCTTGCATGGTTTTGCCCTCAACCACCTGTTTGGCAGCCTTGATCCTCAACTTCGCGAATATCTTCGTTGGCCAGGCCTTACACGGGCCAACCCCTCATACCCGGCAATACCCAATTCTTGATCCATTGACGGTGTCGCGAAGCACGCGACACACTTCGCGTCGAGACATCATGGCGCGCGTCTACGCCGATGTCAACCAGAATATGCCCCGCAGTTACTGGGATTACGATTCCGTCAACATCAGTACGTCAAAAGACGATATGCGATTTGGATGTGGCGGATGATGAATTTTTGCTAACACGTGCCGCACATAGGCTGGGGTGTGTTGGAGAACTATGAGGTTGTGAGAAAAATCGGTAGGCCTTCGTTATTCCTATCTGCCAAGTTTCCTTTTGTCAGTGCAAACTCTTTATTATGCGAACCTCATTGAACTAATTTGGCCACTCGTGATTGCGATACAGGTCGGGGCAAATATTCCGAAGTTTTCGAAGGCATCAACGTCGTGAACTACCAAAAATGTGTTGTTAAGGTTCTCAAGCCTGTTAAGAAGAAGAAGATCAAGCGAGAGATCAAGATTCTTCAGAATCTCGCTGGAGGTCCCAACGTTGTTGCGCTGCTGGACGTCGTCAGAGATTCTCAGGTCAGACCTCTTACACTCCCACACGTGACTTTTGTATTCTACCGTGTTTAACAACTCGTCTACTGCTGGAACTGACAATTTTTCCACCTGAGTTGCAGAGTAAAACTCCGTCTTTGATCTTTGAGTATGTCAACAACATCGACTTTCGAAGCCTTTATCCGAAATTCAACGACCTCGATGTGCGATTCTACATACTTGAGCTGCTCAAGGCTCTTGATTTCTGCCACAGCAAGGGCATCATGCATCGAGATGTGAAACCTCATAACGTTATGATCGATCATGAGAACAAGAAGGTAGGTTGACTCTCCTGATAGGAACAGCGCAGATTGTGGATCGGGACGCGACGTACCGTTAGGCTAACACTTGCCGACTTTTTCCGTGTAGCTGCGTCTCATCGATTGGGGCCTTGCCGAATTCTACCATCCTAGGACCGAGTACAATGTGCGCGTGGCTTCAAGATATTTCAAAGGACCAGAACTTCTTGTGGACTTCCAAGAGTACGATTACAGCTTGGATATGTGGAGCTTGGGCGCCATGTTTGCCTCCATGATCTTCAGAAAAGAGCCATTCTTCCACGGAAACAGCAACTCTGACCAACTGGTCAAGATCGCAAAGGTCTTGGGCACTGACGAGCTCTTCGACTACCTTGATAAGTACGAGATTGAGTTGGATTCTCAGTACGATGACATACTTGGAAGATTTCAAAAAAAGCCGTGGCACAGCTTTGTGACGTCTGAGAACCAGCGTTTTGTCTCTAATGAAGCCATCGACTTCCTCGACAAGCTACTGCGATATGACCATCAAGTACGTCGGTTTGCGTGCCAAAGCAAAAGAAAGGGGTGAACACGGCTGACCAAAACACTGCAGGAACGGCTTACTGCCAAAGAGGCCCAGGACCATCCATACTTTGACCCTGTGCGAAACCCGGAAGACTTCAAGCGCAACAACGCCGACCCCAACGATGCATACGATTCGTGAGGCGGGCAGCCGAGGCGGTAATCGAATATCACGACACAATATCGCCATACCATTCTTCGTCCAGTGTTTTCCCATACCTGTGGACTTGACAGCCGATGACTATCTTTGCACAGCCTCAGTACCTTTTTTCCTCAAGGCGACTGGACTGCCATGCCCTTCATTGCTTTTAGCTTCTCGAACAGTGAGATGGCGGAAAGCTTTGCTTCCAAGCACTCGATTGAAATTATGAGAAGATGCTTCAAAGATGCCAAACAGAGTCATCACGGTTATCACGATGGCCAAAAATCACCACCAACGGGGAGTATCTGATGCCAGATCGGACCTGCAACTTCTTCAGTCCACATCAAGCGAGGCGTGCGCTCGACGAGAAACTATCCACTGAAGTCAAGAACTGAAACGATGCGCTGGCTGATGAACACAGAGGCCAATCAAAGAACACATCTGTTACGTCAGGTCTCTCTTTTGAGTCTATTTTATTTTTGCACCATCAGTTTTCCTGTTCTCCCTATTCCCTCGTGCCTTGGGACTTTCTTCCTGAGGAAGCTTCAATATTGTTCTGTTTTCCTTTCTTAGTTTTTTTGCTTCCCCGTCATCCTTGACTGTAGCGTCATGTTGTTAATAAATCATTGGAAAAGGATTGAGCGTTGGCTTGGACATTGGCTTGTCATTTTCCACAGTGCTTTTGTGATGATGTTATGGGAGGGCGGCTGAAGTCCTGAGACTCCCTGGATGCGCGCGTATATGCCACCCAGTATTGAGCACGCCATGTGTAGACACATACCCTTGGACGATCATTGTATGCTGAGATATTTTGTTCTTCGTGGGCTAAGCCACTCCAGCGTCATCGATTGGGCAAAAGGCGTCCTCCACTGCGTTGGGGGTTGAACTGCCCTTCTCTCGTGATTCAAACACTCTGATTATTGCCATCAAGATGGCTCATGACCTTTCCCCCTTTTGTCTCTATTTTTCTTCTTTCATTCTTGCATCTCCGGTCATAAACCTTGGTTCCCAGCTGGTGGTAAGATGCCATGTCAATATGTCCCCAAGTGTGATTTGTGTGTGAGAAATCCGGGCTCCTAGTCAAGATTATTCAAATAACGTGAATTGTAGACTGGAGGAATGGTTGCCCGGATGTTTGAAGAGGGTTGTTCCCCCCTCGTTTACGGAGACTATGCATGCAAAAAACATGAACATGAGTTTTTTGTTTTCTTGAAAGCATTACAAGAGAAAAGACTGCGTAAGAAAGAAAGCAATACAGAAATCGACGTCGAGAGAAATTCCAGCAGTGAGCTACGTGAAGGCATGTGGCCTACGATTGACCTTATCAATATAAGAAAGAAAAACTTATATAATGCTACTACCCAATCAATATCCGCTTGCATCAGAAGGCATCCAAACACCATACACCACCTCAATGAACGACAGACTCACGATTTCGCAACCTCTGATTACAAGCACGTAAAGCAGAAGTCTCGATTACACCTATACCCATCCATACCACACTCCTGCACAGCACTCCCACTCGCCGCCGCAGATTTCCCAGACCGATGATCCAAAACAGAGCCCTCCGTATGTCGTCTCTTTTCCTTATCCTTCCTCCTCTTCTTCTCATCATGCTTTGACCTTTCTCTGTCCAGCTCCACTGAATATTTTGCTGCCGTATGTGACACAGACTTTCGGATCTTGTGGTGGGCGCTTGAGTCTGCTGCTGCTGCTGTGAATTTACTCGCGGCGGAGGGTTGGGCTCGAGCGGACTTGGAGGATGATGAGTGGGACTGGTAGAGACTGCCGAGCTCGTCTTCATCGTCGTGCTCGGGTTCTTGACCTTTGGCGTTGCGTGATACTAAGGAAAGGAGCGAGCGGCGTGATTTCCGGCGTTTCTTGTCTTTGACTATATCCGATCGCGGTGTACGTGACTTTGTCGAAATCGATGACGAGATGACTGGTTTTGTACCCTGAGATTGCAGTGAGGAGCATCGTCTTGCTTGTGACGTCTGAAAAGACGGCGGTCGGCTATGGTCTTTCCGTCTTGCGGTGGAATCATCCGAGGTGAGCTGGGAAAACATGGACTTCAATGACGTTTGCTTCGGCCCCTGAGACCTGGGTTCTTGGCTTCTCAGGCTCGGTGCTATGATGGCCTGCTTGAGTTCTCCCATAGTTCGCGTCTCTGTGACACTGAGCAGCTTGGAGGGGGCGCGTTTGATATCGAGGAAGATAGGGGTGCATCGCTCTGCGGATCGTGGCGCCATCATTGAACGATGAAGAGGCGATTTTGGGGGAATCGCAGCCGCCGATGGTTGCATTTTCGGCTTGTCTGGTGTCTTGGGGGCCACTTTAGCTGGCGAAGGTATAAAAAGAGAAGGGCTTGCAGTTCGAGTTCGCACGCCTGACGATGGAGCCTCAGCCGCTTCTGGCTGAGGGGGGTCAAGCACCGCAGCATGGTTCGCTGCCATTTGGGTTGGAGAGCGAGATGTAGATGTGTTTCGAGGAGTATGCGTCCCAGGGCTAATTTTCGACGTCGGTGTCCTTGGCGTTTTCGTCGGCGTCGTCAAAGGAACTGGTGCCGCGGGCGCTGACGACGACCTTGCAGCAGGCGTGTTCGGTGGCAAAGGTTGAGCTTCTGCTGATGGTTCGACCTGATTATGCTCTTGTTCTCGAACAAGTGCTGTTGGCTCATCATCAACGGGCAAGACAAGTTCCTTCTCGGGATCTGAAAGCTCAGCATCAGCAGATCCATCAAGCTCGAGGTCTTCTCCGTCCGGTTTCGATCGATTATCGTCAGGTTCATTCGATAATGTTGTGCGTTCAAATTTTGCTATCAAAGACGTGTCGCTGCGTTTTGACGAGGGTATCGGAGACGAGGGGAGACCAAACGCATCCGAATTATGAGATACAGGTGTACGACTCTTCAAAAACTCTAAGGACGTAGGAGTTTGATCACTCGCGGTGCGTTTGGGCGTAGCAGTGCTTGCAACGAGCTTTTCTCTCATTGATGGTGACGATCCTCGAGCACTCAGTGGAGGACTTGGTGGCGAAGGACTCGGCCCAGCAGACTTGGCAACGCTCTTTGGGGACTCCGGAGACTCCATAAAACCAGCATCATCGTCGTTCCCAAAGGAGCGTGGAGATACGACAGACGATGGAGATGAAGAAGGTATGAGAGACCTTGGACTTTCGGGTCCTTCTTCGCAATTCGGTGCTTCTGAATCTTCCAAGCTTTCCGAGATCTCTGGCCCATCAGCTTGACTCGCACCTCCAGATACCGGCTTGGGAGACGGTTCTTCATCGACAGTGTCCAAGACCTCCGTGATCCGTCCCGAATCATGTGGTTCCAATTCTTCCTCAGACGAAGACTCGGATAATTCAGCGTCTGGGGGTTGCCCTTCCGACTGTGATTGAGGCCCCTTTCCGCTTGGCTCATGTGCTGCTTGTGTCTGCATTTGAAACCCGTTACTTAACAGATATCCACCCTGCAGAGAAGAGATATCTTGGGCCAATTGTCGAGCCACACCATACCAAGCATCCTCGGTTGCCGGAAACTTGATAGCATTCCCATCGAGAATGGCCGTCATGCCATTTTGCGCTTTGACCTTTCTTCGGGATCGTTTGTACCCCACCGGGTACTTTCGGGGTCGTCCACGTTTTCGCTTTATCGGCTCGCCATTTTCATCGGTTGGTACCGGCGGCCGCTGAGCGGGCGGCTGTTGGAGCAGTGGGTGCATTGGCCGGTGCATAAGCTGATATTGCAAGGGCACCGCAGATTGTGGTGAAAATGTATTCTGAAGGGGTGGATACGCCACAGGAGCGGGATATGGCTGGAAAGGCTGCTGCATCATGGACTGGAACGGATGATAGGCTTGTGGCGGGAAGCCAAACTGGTAAGGTGGAAAGTAGTATTGGTGTCCGAACATATGTGGTGGAAAATGCATGTAGGGCTGTTGCGCCTGCTGCTGCGCTTGCTGCTGTGCTTGCTTCTGTGCTTTCTGCTGTGCTTGCTTCTGTGCTTGCTTCTGTGCTTGCTTCTGTGCTTGCTTCTGTGCTTTCTGTTGTACTTGATGCTGTGCTTGCTTCTGTGCTTTCTGTTGTACTTGATGCTGTGCTTGCTGCTGGCTCTGCTCTGACTTCCTAGGCCTACCTCGCTTTCTTTTGAAAACAACTTCTGTTCTGGGACCAGGATCCGCTCGAGGATCTTGCGCGGCCGTCGTGTTTGACGGAGTATTCAATGTGTGAGAAGCCCAAGGGGTTGGTTGAGTTGGAATACTGTCATTGCAGAAAGCTGTGTTGATTTGCGGACCAGACAGATTTGGCGTTGGGGCCGCTTGTGGTGATCTGCGAATTTTTTTGGGAGCCGAGCGTAGCTTGCCATTACGGTCATCGGGACGATCATGCTTTCTAGGCCGTCCTCGCCGACGCTTTACTGGAACATCATCTGCGCTGATCGCAGAAGTACCTATATTGCTGGATTTTGCAACCGGCCCGGCCATCTTCTTGACACCACTGGTAATCGCTGCACCGGATGACACAGAGAAGAGCGGCGTTTCGTCATCTGACAGCATGCAGGCCAGATCGAAGTCTTTATGGGAAGGTTTGTTATACGAAGCTCGAGCAGTCGCAGCAACGGGTGCAACAGCATCATCCTCTTGAAAAGGCAAGGTCTCTTGGGAATCTGGTATGACTCTGTCTGATGTGTATGACTTGTGTGCTTGTTTCGAGGGCAGCGTATCGTCCCCTGTCTGTGAAGACGCTTCAATTTCCTCCACAGAAAATACTGCATCCTCCAACGTGTCACTGTCCTCAATGACTTCTGAGAGCCAGTGTTTGGCCAGTCGAAGTGATGATCTGGCACGACCGTGACGGCCTCCTCTACCAGGTGAGGCTGCTTGGTTTTTCTCTGCAATATGTGCAGAGGCTTGCTCGGGGTGTTGCTCGAAGAGATTGGCTGACTGGCCACCCGCCTCGCTCTCATCAGAGGTGTGAGCTGCCGTATGACGTATGGAGTTCGGCCGTTTTTCGCTTGATCTCGGCGAATCCCAGATTGACTGTGTTCGCATAGTAAGTTGTTCCCTGTAGCGATAGTCGGAAGGTCGTGGAGGAGAAAGGCCAGTCAGGTTAGGAGCTCCGTATGCCTCACGGACCTGGGGCAACATTTCCCACGGACCAAGGGCGAAAGGAGATGCGCCGTAGGGCCCAATAGAGGATGCATATCGCAAGCCGCCTCCATCGTAAAGTCTTGAAACCAAGCTGGGCCCATCGTCGGTCGCTGGCCCATGGCTGTATCCGGTATTACTGTTCATAGAATCTGGATCAGGATATGGTCCTTGGAATTGCATGTAGTCAGGAAGAACGTCGACATCATGGCCGTCGGGAGCCCAAGAATGATTCTCGGTCGTAGTCCTTAATTCATCATAGCTGCCTTTGGCATTCTGGGAACCGACTTGAGGCATCCTGTCACCCGACGAAAATTTCGGCAGAACGCCATCCTCTCCACCGTCCTCATCATCATCGCCACTGCCAGTTTCGCCCTCGCCCTCATCGTCGAATTCGTCGGCTGAGTCTGCAGCAGCTCTGCCGTCGCCGTTGCCGTCTCCATTAACGTCCTTTACAAGCAGCGCCTGTTCGTCATCAGCGACTTTTTCTCCTACTTCGTGACGCAGATATTCGATGTGACCGTCTTTGAAAGGAACGCCGCCTGTGCTGTTTTCAATGCCATTACGAGTGCATTCAGATTCGCAGCCAAGTCTATGCGAACTTTGGGCCTTGGCGGTCGGGGACCGAGTCGCGGCGCAAGCTTTTTCGACCAGAGGTTGATGACCGTAGACTTTTTGTATAGCCGAGCGTTGGGATTGTTTCTGTTTGATTTGTTTCCTGTGTTCACCAGGAGCTGCTTCAGTATCATCGTCGCCGTCGTATTCCTCCCACTCATCGCCAACTTCAGGCTCATGTCTCTTTTCGCATACTTCGCCCAGTCGCCGCCGCTTGACCGGGGGTTCCATGATGGCGCGAAGTGATCGCTGTGCACCGCATGTGGTGTAGTCGATAACGGTCACAAGCCAAAGCTGCAATCCATTCGCTCCTTCGTCGATAAGCCTAGTGTCACGGTACACTCCAGTGTTGTAGGCGTCAAGGAGAAAGGCATCCGACTCTCAGTCGCGGTAGATGGGATAAGAAACTCGTCGATTCATCCGACCAGACGGACGCGTCGTGGATTTGTACATACGGAGTACATACATAGCCGTATGTACCTAGTTACCTCTTCTCTTGGTACATACATAGGTACCTACCTACATACCTCCTACACGTTAAGAGGGCGCTCTCCACTCGCCATCCGGCCAATCACACAGCCTAGAGCGTCGGCTCTGACGACGTTGACGCAATAGCTCAGAGGTCACGAACGCTGCATTCGCATGGCCCCAAACTTCGCCTTCAATCTCCTTTTCCTATCGACCTGCCCAGATGAAAGAGGCCGCTTGAGATTGAAGCAAAACGCAAATACGGCTCCCAGGCGCATCGCGAGCGTACGTTGACCATGTTCTGCCAGAAGTGTCGACTGCCGCTCAAGCTCGATGGCTCCCTCGACCATCTGAACCCGGCGGCATACGATCTTTTGATATGTAAGTCAATCAAATCCGAAATATTGCGGAACATTTTCTGATTGAAAAAATTAAATTTTCGGCAGCGACAACGCCACAGGCATCGCAGCGCCCGCCCGAGTCCCGATCCTCGCTTCTTCAGTCGCAGGAGCAGACAAGAAGGTCGCTTTACGATCTCGTATCCCAGACTTCTAATCATCCAACCTTTAAGAGACACCATGCGGCCCAACCGCAGGATTCGACCATGTCTTTCATATACCTTACCGAGTCGCAAGTCGGCCAGCCCCATCCGCCGGCCAAAGAGACTCCTCCGCCTCGAAAATCAGAGCTACGAGGGTCGAACTCGGCCCAGCAGGCATCCGTGTCCAACAGTCAGCATTCAGAAAAAGTAGACGATATGATGAGGGTGAACCGGTTATTTGAGATTTTGTCGTCGAGATCTGATATCGATCACCCTATCTGTACGGAGTGCACCGACTTGCTGGTTGACGGGCTACAAAGAAAACTAGAGGCATCGATCAAGGAGCGGGACGCCTACGTGAAGTATCTTCGCCAGGTGAAAACAGAAAAACCAAGCGCCGAAGAGACTAAAGCGCGTCAGGAAGCACTGCAGAAAGCAGAAAAAGATAGGGTCGTGGCAATGGACGAGCTGAAGAAGCTAGAAGCTGAGAAGGATTCTGTTGACGAGGAGATATTGGCCCTTGAGGAAGAATCTCGTCAGCTAGACAAGGAGGAGGAGCTATTTTGGAGAGAACGTAATGCCTTTGCGACAAAGATGGCTGAGTTCCAGGCAGAACGAGACAGCATCAACGCCAAGTACAACCACGACTCGCAGCTTCTTGAAAAGCTACAGCGTTCCAACGTGTACAATGATACCTTCTGCATCAGCCACGACGGCAGCTTTGCTACCATCAACGGTCTCCGTCTAGGAAGGCTATCGAACAAGCCCGTCGACTGGCCGGAAATCAATGCGGCGTGGGGTCATGCGCTTCTGCTGCTCGTCACTGTGGCAGACAAGCTGGACTACAAGTTCAGTGGCTACGATCCGCAGCCCATGGGGAGTACGTCTAAAATCATTCGCTACGATCTTCCAGTCCCCTCGTCTAGCAGGCTCGGCAGTCGCGCCGCGCAGCCACTACCACCACCCAAGAAGCATGTGCTTGAATTGTACAGCTCGGGAGACATGCCATTGGGTCTGACCTTTATGCACCGCAAATTTGACAACGCCATGGTGGCTTTTCTTGAGCTGGTGCGGCAGCTCGGTGCGCACGTGCAGAGGCGGACCGAACGATCAGTCAACGTGCTCAGCTTGCCGTACAAGATCGAGAGCGACAAGATTGGCGAAGTGAGCATCAAATTGGGGATTGCGCAAGACGATGGCTGGACGAAAGCCTGCAAGCTTACCCTCACATGTTGCAAGTTCTTGCTGGCGTATGCCAGCAATGCTGGATCAATTGCTAGAAGCCCGAAAACGTAACGTTCGGACTGCGTCGCGGAACGGCCAGCCGATGCAAAGAACAGAAAAACAAAAGTTCTGACTTTTCGGTACGTGTATCTCTCTTAAGCTACTATAATTGAAACTTTCATGTCGAAGTTTTGCCTCTCGTCTTCGTCCGTGAGAGCCTCAGCAAAACACAAAGGCGACAGGCAACACCATTGTACGCAGAGGATACCGCGGCCATTAGCGCTGTCAAGCTATCAACAATCATGACAGAGCTTGGCTCTTCATGGAGGCAAATATCCTTGGTTCTCTATGCTCACCAAAATGAGAGTGTCTTCTGTGTAAAATGATACCTGGAGTTACAGGCGAGGATCTTCCAAGCTGGCCGGTACACTGTAGACGCCTTCAGCGTTTTCTTTCCGGGATCTTTTGGGGAGGGGGTCTCCCATGAGAAAATCTTGGAGATACCCCTTTGTCCCATTGCAACATGACGGCCTAAGTGAACTTGTTCATCGAGTCAAAAACGTAACCATCGATTTGCATGGGATGGACGGCTAGAACAGAGAGCGACATAGCTCGAACGAGCTTTGGACCCATCCGTTACATGATGTCTGTATGTGAAGAGTGGTCACTGGTGTAGACGTATTCTTTGCATGTTTATATATTCTTCTATATTCATCTGTGGGACTCCTAGCCCAAAAAAATACAGTTGTATATATTACACTTGCTCTGTATTGAGCATCTGAAGGAAAACAATGATCATGCTGTATCGCCGCTGGAATCCAAGAAGAAAAGTATAAGAAAAGAAAGCCAAGAAGGAGAGAGGACCGCTCTGCACTCCTCAGGTCATCATGTACATTTGGTCAGCAATCTCTTCACACATCAATCGTGAAATGGCTGATCTGGGAATAATATGCATGTACCGCCAACTCAAGAATGGTCACATCCCCATATACCTGGCTGCCGTCAAAGCCTCCAATCATCAACAATCTGCTGTCGTGGAGGACAGTTCCGTGGTATCCTCTCTCGCTCGGCGGCTTTCCGTACACCTTTCTCTTGTCCCACGTCATAGTCACAAGATTCAGCAGCAGCACATCATTGCAGTAGTCGCTACCATCGTGCCCCCCCAGGACAAATAAGTAGGAGCCCACGACTGTGGCTGTGTGCGATAATCGCCTGTACGTGACGGACATATCGACAGCTTTCCACACGTGCGTCTCAAGGTCATAGATCCAAACATCGTCGAAGCATTCTCCGCCGTCGGAGCCACCAAATACAATAAGCTTGCTGCCTACGATATTGGCGGTGTGGTAGCCACGAGCCTTGGGGCAGGTGTCCTTCGCGCCGCTTGAGCTGGGTTTGACAGGCGCAGAGATGAGTTTCCAGGACATCTTGGTAGGATCGCTGACATCCAGTCTCCATATATCGTTGAGGGCTCTGACGCCGTCGCCGCCTCCAAAGACGTAGATACCCATCTTGTACAAGCAGGCGGTGTGCGCTCTCCGCTTGGAGGGAATTTTTTCACCCACAATCCGAGGCTTTGACCATCGAAGGTTTAATGTATCTAAAATATATACGTCGTTGTAGTAATCGGGGCCGTCGCCACCTCCAAAAACGACTAGCTTTCTTCCAACGGCCGTACAGGTCATGGCTCTCAACGGCAGGGGATATTCGCCGACCACATGGGGCACGGACCAGTAGAATGCATCGGCGTCCAGAACGTACAGCGAGTTAAAACATGTTTTCGCATCACAGCCGCCAAAGATGTAGATATTTGATCCGACCAAGGTAGTGGTATGCGCTCGCAAATTGGAGTGTGGTGCTCCAGAGACGAATGCTTTGGACCAGTACATGCCAGATGGCGGCGCGGGTTCCACCTTTGGGGCACTGGCGGCATCGGGCAAGGGTGGAAACGGTATATGCTGCCCTTGGGGAGGTTTGCTCAGTTTTGGGGTTCGCCGCGTTGTCGTAGAAGCGGGCAATGTCTTTCGGTCACCGATAGACAGATTCGTTCTCGACGCGACCGGCCGCTTCTGATCGTCTTCTTCGCCTGCGGAGGGTGGATCGGCCTTGTTCGAGATAGACGGCAAGGAGACGACATGTGAGTTTGCATTAGGTTTTTGAGCTACGTGCGAGCTTGATTGGGAGCGCTGGCGGAGGGATAGATTGGACGGCTTGGAATGCCGATCGTTGACGCTTTTGCTTGCTAGATGGCCCGGCGTATGGCCACGCGGTAGGGAAGCAGCAGCAGGCTTTGTAGACGCGTCTGCCTCCTCTGCCGCATCTGCTGCTTCTACCACATCTGCCGCCTCAACCGCATCGGCGTCTGAGTCACGATGCGTGCTTTCTTGCTGCTGGTGAGGTTGGCCTGGCGAGGCTTTCGTCGTAGGCTGCTTTGACCGGCTGGGGTTGGACTTGTCCTTGTCAGACCTCGAAGGGGTGCGAGGTGATTTGCAGGCGTCGGACATGTCGTCACAGCAACACCCTCATGGCGAGACGAGAAATTGACGAAGCAAGGACTAACGAACCAACGGTACCCGTCGCGTCATGGACCTCAGAAACCGACAATGCGGGAACTGACGCGACAACCGTGGGGTCGCTGCGACAAACATCGACTGCTGATTGGCCAGTGTATGAGGGGGCCCACGATTTGTCACGAGGCTGCAAATCCGCCTTGTCTCCGTCTCATCGAGTTTTATGAACCTATGTACTGTACATGTAACACGTTACACACATGATCACCATTCGGTTGGCTTCGACAAGACGCGCTTCAGTGGAAGTATCTAGATGTTTAAACAGGCGCATCGGAAGTTAACACAAAGGGTACCATGGCATGTTCTCTGGTCTCGTCCACGTTTGGTCTTGTTTGGCCAGCCAGGTACCTACCTTAGAGGTAGTCAGCGTTGAAGCGGCCGACAGCTTTATTACCAGCCAGTCCGCGCCCGGTCCGTAGAAATTTTTGCCGATGCGATTTGTAGCTCGCATCTTCTGCATTGTCACGGAGCACTATTCTGCTGTGCCAAAACTCGAGCCAAGCTCCTCCGCCACCGTTCTCGATAGATTTTTTGCCCCCAAGACTCAGGTGCCTGCTTCGAAGAAACCATCGTCTACGCGAAATTACCTGTTCAGGTCCCGCGTCATCTCATAGACTCCGTGACCGCGCACCAAGTTTCGATCCAGCCTCTAGCCTAGAAACGCGATGAATGTCCAAGATGATGCCACAATGGCTGGACAAGACGAGTCTCCTGCAGCCCCATCCGCCAATGGCCCCGAGGCTCTGACCCAGGCTTGCGATACGCTCAATACACCGATGTCGGGAGACCGTGCAAACGAAGGCCCACGGCACGAGAACGAGAGCTCGCAAATCGAGGAAAGAGCCGCGAAGAGACCTAGATTGAATGATGCGCTCGAATTCAAAGATGTGACCAACACTCAGCAAATGGGTAATAACAACTCAGGACATGCCAATGGAAGTGGAAACGGGAAGGGAAATGATGAGGCACCTCAAGCAGGTGCAAATGGAACCACAGATCGCCGTGCGGGCATGGCTCCAATAAAAAAGGAGTAAGTCCTCGAAGGAAACGCAAAGACGATAGAGAGAGAGGTGTAGAAAAAAGTGCGTACGTTTTACTGGAGGCTAATAAGTGCACAAGATATATCATTGAGATTTCTAGCACCAGAGACGCACATCCTGCCATTCTAGACGACGATGCCGCTGAAGGCCGTGGTGGTGACGCCAGAGATGCGAGGGACTCGAGAGACGCCAGGGACAACAATTACAGAGGTAACAAGGGCAAGAAAGAAAAGAGAAAAAAGGGTCAAAACACGGAGCGCAGCTTTGGCAACTCACGGGACGCCATTCAGCTCTGCAACAGTCGAGGCTTGTACTCTGAGTTTTCTCCGCGGGAATGCAAGTATGGCGACAAGTGCCGCATGTCGCACGACATACGCAAGTACCTCGAAGAAGGGCGCAGAGGTGATGTCGAGGCATTTGAGGGCAAGTGCCCCGTCTTTGAGCAGTATGGTACCTGTTTCTCCGGCTGGAAGTGCAGGTTCGTCAGAAGCCACATGAAGGAGGTGGAGCACGATGATGGACGCAAAGAGCTGGTTCTGATTGACAATTCGAACGACAAGGAGTTTGCTGGAGAGGACGGAAGCAAAAAGGTTCAGGTCACTGGCGGTGACGAAACAGACGAGCGTCGCCCAGGAATATACAACAATGTCGACATGTCCATCAAAATTGAGCTCAACCGAAAACGTGTCGACTTCGCCAAGGCTGACGAGTACATTAAGTGGATGAACGATGAGGCCAATATTAACAACGACATTAACCAACTTCGCAAAGACCAGTCCGGAGAGAGCATCGACGACATCCGCGCCCGTTTCGTCGATCCGCCCTTCAAGCCGTCGGAGAAGCGGCGGTTGTACTTTGGGTCCGAGACACCAGCCCTGGCCCCCCTCACCACGCAAGGCAATTTGCCATTCCGGCGACTCTGCATTGAGCTTGGCTGCGAGCTCACCTACTCGGAGATGGCCATGAGCATGCCTCTCCTGCAGGGCACCAAGGCGGACTGGACACTGCTCAAGGCACATGAATCAGAAGTCTCCCCGCCAGCATTCAAGCCAGGCAAGACCAATCTCGTGTTTGATAACTACGATCACGCACGGGATATCCGATTCGGCGCGCAGATCTCAGGCAATCAACCCTGGATCGTGACCAAGGCTGCCGACGTCCTCAACCGTTTCTGTCCGAAGTTGCGGCTCATCGACCTCAACTGTGGCTGCCCCATCGACATGGTGTTCAAGTCAGGCGGAGGGTCCGCCCTCCTCGAGGCGCAGGGCAAGCTTGAACGCATGATCCGCGGCATGAACGTCATGTCCGGCGAGATCCCGATAACGGCCAAGATCCGAACCGGCGTGAAGAACTCCCGTCCCACGGCGCCGGCCATCATCAGCAAGCTGGCATTCGGCTCCCGCGAGCACCGCGAACGTCTCGGCGCCCCGGGCTGCGCAGCCATCACCCTCCACGGCCGCAGCCGCGAGCAGCGGTACACCAAACGCGCCGACTGGAGCTACATTGGCGAATGCGCCGCCATCGTCAAGTCGTACAACGAGCAGAAGCATGCTCTCACTGACACAGCCGCCGAGCCCGACCCCAGCACCCTCCCCAACGCCAAAGACGGCCGCATCTTCTTCCTCGGCAACGGCGACTGCTACTCCCACGTCGAGTACCGAGAACACATCGAAAAGTCCCGCGTCGACACCGTCATGATTGGCCGCGGCGCCCTCATCAAGCCCTGGCTGTTTGAAGAGATCGAAAAGGGCCAGTACCTCGACAAGTCTGCCACTGAGCGTCTCGTCTACATTGAGAAATTCGTCCGCTATGGCCTCGACGCATGGGGCTCGGACGAGCAAGGTATAGGCCTCACTCGGCGGTTCCTCTTGGAGTGGCTGAGCTTCGCGCATCGGTATATCCCCATTGGACTGCTAGAGCACCTGCCCCCGAGTTTGAACGATAGGCCGCCTGCGTATGTCGGGCGCAATGACCTTGAGACATTGATGGCGAGTGGGAACTACAAGGACTGGATCAAGCTCACGTATGTGCCCCCTTTCTGTTTTCTGCGTCCGATTTCTCTGCAAGGCACTAATCTTGATGTGTTGACTCTAGGGAAATGTATCTTGGCCCTGTGCACCCTGGATTTGAGTTCCAGCCCAAACATAGATCCAATGCCTATGAGGCAGAGGGATAGCATGTGCAAGGATTCTCTAATCATGAAAAGCAGAGAGAAGCTCTCTTGTCAATAAGATCATGTCTCTATTGAAGAAAGAACAATCTGTACGTGTACGTTGTGTATTGTATATAAGACTGCATTGCCACGCCGTAGATAAGCACGCTGAATTCCTCATTAAATACGCTTCGTTGGGTAGGTATATGTTCTGTCAAGATATATATATATATATATATATATATACTTCACCATGATTTGCAATGTTGTGATTCCAGTCCCTTTTCTTCTTGGTTCTTGCATCCCCCTCTTCTTTTCTTTTCGAAGCCTCGTCCAGTATTCATAGCAGAGTCTCAGGTTCCAGAACCTGCATCACACCACCCACAAGATGTAAACTCCCCGTCACCAAGACCCTTCCTCTCCTGCCGCCCGATGCCCTCTTCGCGTCCTCCACAGCGCTCACCACATTGTCCCGCACACCAATCCTACAACCCGGGCAGAGGCTCTCCATCATGGCCGCGGCGGCATTTTGCACGGCAAGATCATGCGGCAGCTGCTGCGGCAGCGACTGCGACTGCGGAAGCTCGTTTCTCGTAAACACGGCGTGAGAAATCACATCCTGCCTGCCCATCTCACGCTGCAAGGCCTCGATCAAGATCTTGAGCAGTGCAGGGGCATTCCTCTGCTGCTGATTGAAGAGCAGGACGAGCTTCTCCGACTTGTCCTCGTCGTCGTCGTCAAGAGAGGGCCGTACCTTTTGCGCGGCAACCCACTTGGCTACCTGCTCGAGACTATCCGTGGTATGCGCACCGTCAAGAAGCCACGTCGCGTCCTCTTGCTGAAGGACCTCGCATCTGCCACGGAGAGAAGCCGTCTTCAACCCCCTGAGCATCTTGTCCGGCAGGACCTCATGCGGCGACAACGCCCTATTCCCCCCCTCGAAATCACCCACATGTTCTTTAACAGCCATAACAGCCAGCGCCTGGTTCATCTTCTGGAAATCTCCCTGCAAACCCCCCTCCACGCCGCGACCCCATGCCTCCACATCCCGAATCTCAAGTTCCACGAGCTCAGCCCCCTTTTCCCTCGCCCGCGCCCTCAAAACCTCCATCAAGGAAGGCCGCTCCCTCACATTCACCGTAAAGGCCTTGACACCGCTCTTAAAAATCCCCGCCTTATGCCATGCAACCTCCTCCACCGTATTCCCCAGCATCGCCTCATGATCAACACCCAGCTGCGTCACCACCGCAGCAGACACCACCCCCGCAGGAAGCACATTCGTAGCATCGTACTCGCCCCCAATCCCACACTCCATGACCACATCCCTGATCCCCTCCCTCAAAAACACATGCCACGCCAGAATAGTGAGGAATCGAAAATAAAACGGCTTCGAGGCCGGGCCTCGCGCTGTCTCGGCGTCCATATCCCCGCGCTCTATAGCTGACTGCGTGAATCGGTCCCAGAGGTCCATGAAATGCGCTGTGAATGCCTCCTGCGAGAGGGGAAGACCGTTGATGGCGATTCTCTCGCGCGGGCTAACGAGATGAGGACTCATGTAGGTGCCTACGGGGGTGTATTCGCGGAGCATGGCTGTTGTGAAGGCGCAGACGGAGCCTTTGCCTTTTGTGCCTGCGACGTGGATGTGGCGCATGGGAGAGAGGTCTTCTGGGGAGTAGCCTGCGCGGCGGAGCCATTCGCGCATTTCTGGTAGAGCGGCGGCATTGAGGTTTTGGGTCTGGGTCTGGGTCTGGGTCTGGATCCGGGTTTGAGGGCTTTGGTTTGGGGGGGTAGTCTTGTTGAAGAGGTCAGTGATTGCGCGGTTGGATTGCAGCTGTGTGAGTTTCTGGAGAACGTCGCGGTAGCTGTGGGAATTCGTTCCGAGGAAGCGTCGTTGGTGTGTTGCGGCTGTTTTGGTTGCTGTTGTTGTTGTTGATGATGATGATGATGATGATGATGATGATGATGTTCTTGGTGATGCCGTGAGGTGAGGGCTTCCATGGCAAAATGCTTCACAGCGGTGGTGCCAGATGTGACGGGCTGCTTTGGCCAAGGACATGATGACGCTGGTGCGCGTGCGTGATGATGACCTGCTTCTTCTTCCTCTTCTTCCTCCTCTTCTTCCTCAACGGCGTGGCCCTGGGCAGGCAGCCTCGCATTCGCGATTCGCATCAAGTTCATGCTCATGATCTCGTTTCCTTGGTGGTCCAGAGGCGTGATCACCTCTGACAAGCGGGTTGCAGCCAATCGCGTCGCAGCCTGATGACGAGTGCCTGAGTAGGTATGTACCTATGTACCTAACTCTACATGACTTCATCGTGTTCCTTGCCATGTTGCCAGTTGGCTGGCTTACAGCTCTTTGGATAGGAATCATGATAGACTCATTGCAAGCCACTGGAATCCCGACTTCAAATGTCTCAAAGAATTGACGGGAATAGTATAGTACGAAGCCGTGATCCCAGTCAAAGTGTCGTTGCGATAAATGCGATATGGCTCTTTGTCACTCAGGCAATTGCGGTACTTCTATCGTGTGGCACTTGTGCTGTAAAACTAGGTATGTACATACATATTTCTCATCAATCTTCAATCCCTTCCAGTGACCTGACGTAGACTCAAACGAGCGATGCACGAATTAGTGATGTTTCCAACATGGTCGACATGAAAGCAAGTTACAGCAAGATCCGAGCTTCAAGGTCTTCTACGGCAAGAAAGGGCGACTCGTCGAAAAAAAAAAGGCTGATTTCTTTTGAGGAGAAAATCGTATCATTAACGCAAGGTGCTAGGAACGCACGCCTTTGAGAAGCTCTACTCCTTAGTCCAACCACACGCCAAGTCATCTCGTGTATTTGAGCAGGGCGATGGTCACTGCTTTAGGCGGCCGCCGTCTGGTTAAACTTGTCCCCAACTTTGCTGATATAAGCTTCGTGACTGAGATACACCTTGCGGGTTTTCCTATCACGGAACAACTGTGTTAGAATCTGGCTACGAAAGGTTGTGTCACGTGATCCTCAGTCTGTCGGGTATATAGTTACCCGGATCTCTCTCCAGTTCTGATTACATAGTTGCTCCTTCAATCAACTTCTTCACCTTTGATCCTCACATGAAAACAAACTGAATGCCCAAGAAGAAGTGCGCTTCACCGCGGTCGTCGACTTCATAGTGATCCTTCAGACCAGCGATTAATGCCTTCGCCTTGGCTTCATGGTTCTTGTGGTAAGCGATGATAATGTCATCAACGAAAAAGATAAGAAAAATGTCGCGAGCCTCTGAATAGAAAAGACAAGGCTCTTCGGAGCTAGGGATGAGCCCTAATTTCTTAACCGTTAAGCTGAGCTCTTCGAACCAGAGCTGAGGTGAGTCCCTCAATCCGTATAAGGCTCCGAGTAATTCGACGCATTTTCCCACGATTTTGAAACCCTCTGGCAGCTCACATGTTACTGGTAGTCCGTTTAGTTTGCGTGAAGCGTAGAGAAACGCATTTTTGACGTCAAACTGAGCCGTCTCTAAATCGAACCTTGCGACCAGTGCAATAAAAATTCGGAAAGCGTGAGATGCGAGTAGGTATGGTAGAGATGTACATACAAAATTAGTTCGCGGGATACGAGACCTGAAAGTTGACCCTTTGGGATTGGAGTAGCTGATGGCTGAATTGTTCTATGGATCTGCCCGTAGCTATCCTGTGCTGCTGAATGAACCCTTGCTAATGAAGACTGATATCGAGCATTGTCTCCAAGTTCTCTGGCTACCTAGGTACCTCACCTACCTATCTACTTGCCCCGTATGAATAAGCCCATCTGTCACCACCTAGTCCATTCCCCACCTTAACAGACCGCAACGATTCACAACGATAGCCTCATCATTATTGCGCCCGAGCTCCGTCTCACCATGGAAGTTGTCACGGCCGCTACCAGAGCGCTCGTACCTCATATGACTGCCAATTAGATCCGAAGCTGCCGACTTCGGATTCTAGTCCTTTTGGTCCAGTGGCAGTGCAATGCCCTGGCTCAGCCGTGGCAGAACTTGTCACTTCGTGTGACGAGGGTCGAATAAGGGACTTGGGAGTGATGAGGTATCAACTCAAGGCGCATTGACTGGCGTTGTGTCTCTATATGTAAGGATTTTGGAGGTGTGAGTGAAGGGTCATAGTCGTACATGCATCAGCATAGCTATAGCCTATCTATCATGTGAGACTTCGTTATACGCAGGACCGGCAATTTACTGTCAGGACGCAGCCCTCCATCGCAATGACTATCCCGTCGTCTATTGATGATATCTAATACACGAGTCTATCTCTGACTCTTCTACCCTTTTCACCCACTCACCCACTCGCTAACCCCCCCGGCCTCCAGTCTTCGCTTTTTCACCCCCTCCACCAGGCAATGTACATAACAAAAGAGACCTATTCACAACCCACTCGGCAACCTTACCTAGCCTCCGGGTTCTCTACTCTCAGACTCTGCAGTCTCGCCTCCGTAGCAATAACCTGTTCAGAAAAAGAAAACGAATTTGTCAGCAACTCAGATCCGGGGCCTAACGGTACCGCGGGAAGAAAAGAAAAGGAAGAAAACTCACATCGAGTGCTTGCTGCACCTCTAACACCTTGCGCACCTCGCCCAACCAATCTCTGCTAAGCGCCTTAGCCCACCCTTGCAGCCCATTCATCTCCCGCGCCGCAGAATCCAAATCCCCCTCCTCTAGAAACGTCTGCGTGCGCGTCAGGATACTCTCCACGTCGTTTCCATCTGCCAGACCCTCCTTCTTGAACATGATGTGGCTCAGAATCCAGCTCGAAGCGTGGCTGGCCACACCGGCATCCTCTGGTAGGAGAGAGGCCTTGCGGACTTCGCCTGCCACGCGGCGGAATCGATCAATCAGCTGAGAGGGCGGGGTGACGCCGCGCTGGTAGGCGGTTGGGTTGATGGTGGCAATGGCAGCGTCTACGACGGCGTCGTCACCGGCAATGCCCTTGAGGGCGATCAGCTCCCGGATGAAGGGCTTGGGATGGGTCGAGTTCTCGAGGCTGGCTCGGACAGCTTCGACGGCAACGTGGAGCTGTTGCGTCTTGAGGTTGTTATCGACTACACTGTTCCAGCCAAGAGTGAGTTTCTCCAGATCGGAGACCGCGGAGGTCAGCTCGGATAGCTTGCCGAGACGGCCTTGACGTTCCCGCTCAACACGCTCCTTGACCTCCTGGACGAATTCCTTCTTCAGGGCCAAGGCCTGCTCCAGCAGCTGCGTTTGCAGCTTCTCGTTATTGAGCTTCTTCTCGCGCTCCATCAAAAGGCCGACTCGCTCATCGTAGCTGCGTCGCACGGACTCCATTTCCTGCTCAAATTCTCGTCGCCATTCCACCTCCTGAGTAGCCATGGTGTTCTCGACACGCTTGATCAGATCGGTGGCGGCGTGATCGAACTCGTCAATCGAAGACTTGACCTGGCTGGCAGCCTGCTTTTCAACAGAGGTTTTCAAGTCCTTGAGACGGCTCCCGATTCGCACAATCTCGTTCTTGGCCTTGCCGATCGTGGTCGAGTAGCGTCCGTGAGCACCGTCGGCGTTGACTACCAGAATCAGGTCGTTGAGCATGTGTACGAGATCTCGCACAATGGGTTCCTTGGCGTCGGGAAGTTGCATGAGATCAATGGGTTGCAGCGGAGGGAATCGGGAGGGCTCATCGACCTCGGGCTCCTTGAAGCCCTTTGCGGAAGAACCCGTCGCAGTTTCTGAGGGAGTAATCTTGGGTGTTGCCTTCTCGGCCGGTTTCGCCGGAGCCGTGACTGGGTCCGCTGGCGTCTTGTCGGCAACATCCTTCTTCTCTGCCGGTTGAACAGCAGAAGTCTTCGCATCCGAACGAGCAGCACTGGAATGGCGAGAAGAAGGTTCGGCTTGATCAGCTACTCTCCAAGACGCACCACTCTGTGCCGGAATCGTGACCCGTTCGCCGAGATCCCTCACCCGGGACACCTGAGGGACAGAGTGAGGATACTTCTTCTTAAATTCGAGTTCCTCCAGATACAGCACGGCCTGCTCGCCAAGCGGCACGTATTCGGTAAAAAAATCGTGGAAATTGTCGTTGATTCGGCTGTACCATACACCACCGGCAAAACCAGCAATACCGAGAAGCATAAGGGTGAAGACAAGTCTCCTCAATCTCGAGAAAAAGCCCCTCTTCTTTGGCACAGGAGGGGGGGGGGGGGGAGGCGGAGTGGCCTTGTCAGCTGTTTTGACAACCTTAACCACAGGAGGAGGAGGCGGCGGCATCAATGGCACAGCCTTGATCTCGGGAGTCTTAGCATCGACGATGGCCGCAGCTGAAGGTGGAGGGTTTCGCTCGGAGCTCAAGGTTTCCGTTGTGGGCAGGACGACAGGCTTGGAAGCAACGTCCACGGGTTTTTTCTTACTGTCGACGGCATATGATCTCTGCAGCAGGCAATATCAGTTAGCGCAAAAGCTGCATCGTCTTCACAGGTTGCTTGTTGGTGTAATCTCCAGAAAGACTGCGTTACGTACCTCACCGAGCTGTCGCGACGTCGTCGCAACAGACCACTGACGCTGGGCGGAAGCCACAACGGGCTGGCCTCCAAAGGCCCTCGCCGACCGCAGCGATGATCGCAACATAGAATAGGTTATCGGCCAGCCGGGCACGTTGTGATGGTTAGTGATGGACGAGACGGACGGACGGGGGACTTTCGTACCGGACGGAGGTTGCAATGCAAGGGACAAAACAGCTTGGGGGAAAAAGTTCGGCTAAAACCGCGGCCAAGCTTTCGAATCCCGGCCGGCGTGTGACGCAACCAGTTCCGCGACAACCAGACGCATGACGTCTGCGAAAACGAGGCCGAACGAAATTATGCACGGGGCGTCATCTGTTTTATACCTTGTTTTTTCGTTCTTTTGGCCGCAAAATAATCGTTAACGTACCAGTGTATGCAAAAATTGAGTAGCTCGGGTAGAAAATCATGCAAGACAGGCAGCAGGCTATCAGGGCTCAGGACAAGAAGCCTTTGTTCTGAAGGCTTTCTTCCATTTTTAGCATGCTTTGTGTTCGCCTGAGAATTCTCACCACCATAATTGGAATTGAGCCCCTATTTAAAAAGACGGACTACAGTCTTTCTACTCGACACATGGCTGCATTTCCATTCGACGTCCAGCTGACCCGCAGGGCCCTGGCATACATTGTGGGCGGTGAGGTACGCATGTATATGTGTGTGTGCGTGTGAGGTAGGGTGTGTAATAAATAGTATTAGGGGGCAAGACAGAACCAAGCATAAAATAAACAATCCCCTAGAATGAAAACGACTTAAGACCCAAGACTCCAAGAGAGAAACATGCAACATTCTCACGCCCATACTAGTCGCAAGACAACCAGGCTCGTCATCACCATCGTGCTCGGTCTATAGTTCCCTACTGTCCAAGCAATGGAAAACCTGAAACTGCCCCAACCTCAAATAGATTTGCACCGTTGGTAGACCTCATCGTATCGCCAATTACGCCAGCCTACCAACAAGTTGGAGGAGCGCGTATGGATGGCTTAGTCCCGACTTAACAGCTGCACGGCCCACTGGCATTCGTCGTTGCATTTTCGGGAGACAGACTGACGCCAGGGCGATGACCAGGTCGAGCATGTCGAGGACCGGCCTGATCCAGAGGTAGCTTCTTGGCGATGGAGGTGAAGAGCTCACGGACGTTCTCAGCCGTCTTTGCTGAGGTTTCAAAGAACAAAAGGCCAGCTTCCCGAGCATAGGCTTCGGCATCGGCCGTGGAGATTGCTCGCTTATCGGGCTGTTCGCTAACCAAATCGAGCTTGTTTCCGGCAAGTGCGATAATAATATTCTCGTTCGCTTGACGTTGGAGTTCCTTCACCCAGGCCTTGGCTTTATCTAGTGATGACTGTACGCAAAGAGACCCAGTCAGTATACAGCCCACAGAGACGGCGTGGCTAGCCCAAATCTGACGGGAATAGAGATTCGTACAGCTTGTGTAATGTCGTAAACGACAACAGCACAGTTGGCGTTGCGGTAGTACATGGGCGCGAGAGACTTGTACCGCTCTTGACCAGCGGTGTCCCAGATTTCAAACTTGACTGTCGTGTTTTCGTCGAGGGAGATGGTCTGTGTCAGGAAGGCTGCGCCAATGGTGGATTCTCTGAAGGAGTCAAACTGGTCCTGTTGGAGAGTCAGCCCTCTAGCTCCAGTGAAGTGAGTGAGAAAAGATAAATGCAACTTGCCTTGACAAACCGCAGGACTATTGAGCTCTGTACATTGGTCACAAGTCAGTACATCGGGCTGTGAATGGCGACTAGAGAGTGGTGTGATGCGGCAAATTTTACCTTTCCGACAGCAGATTCACCTGTGGAGATGCCGAGTTAGCGATATCATATCAGACATGTGACGAGGGGCGAGGGGCAAGAGGATCGCGGACGGGCGCTGGCTCCATACCGAGAAGGACGAGCTTGAACTGAGCAAAACGGTTGTTCAGGCCACGTGGACCGCCGGCAGGACCTCGTGCTGCCATACTGAGTGGTTTGTTGGGGGGTCGGTTGGAGAGATCTAGCGGTCACGGCGGGAGACTCGAGGTGGTAGCAACGGGTGGGCAGTCCCGCAGCAAGAGCGACAGGAGTTCTCGGGAGGAATGGTCGTTGCGGCGTCGCGAAGATGTGTCGAAAGCTGCGTAGACTCAAGAGTACACGGACCGGACGGCGACGATCAAAGATGCGGCGAGGCGGGTTGAGGTTGAAGAGTTAGTGTTGTGCTGGGGACTCGAGAGGCTTGGACTTTTGGAGAGAAGAGAGGCTTGGGGCAAAGGGTGGATGCCACTGGAGAGATAACGGAGTCGGCAGCGT
This sequence comes from Claviceps cyperi, assembly GCA_018360075.1. NCBI lineage: Eukaryota > Fungi > Ascomycota > Sordariomycetes > Hypocreales > Clavicipitaceae > Claviceps > Claviceps cyperi. The sequence continues at coordinate 56,981 of SRPQ01000021.1, forward strand.
AGCCGTTGACACTGTTGACAGCCTGCAAGTCCCACGGCATGTGCTGGTTGGTCACTTGGGCTTGGGCATACGACACATTATGTCAGCAGCTTGCAGCCGAGATTGCGACTCTCCAGGGGCCAGCTCCCCTGTAGCTGCTCGAGCAACGCGCCAAGACTTCGAGCCTAGCGTCACCAGAGCAAGGAACTCTGTCTCGTCTTCCATCAAAGCGTCGCCGGAAACAAAGACTGCCCTTGTTCGCCTCTCGCACTGCCCGTCACATCTCAGTCAGTCGAGGCTTCTCGTCGTCTATATCGCCATCCCGTGCTTTGCCCTCGTCTACCGCCTCTACTCGCCTCTGGGCACTCGGAAGAGCTTCCGAGCTCCTAGCTCCGCCCACCATGGCCATGGCCCCCTTTGCGACGCCCACGTTTCCCTTCCGAGACGTCAACCTCCGAGTGACCAACGATGCGTATACCTTCACTTCGCCGTCGTATCCTGACGCGCCTGCGCTGGTCATCGATCGTCCCACGGGCGACATACGCTTGGGTGACGCGAACCCGCACGCTGCCAAACGAGCCACGCGCGTTTCCAGCATCGCCGGTATCCTGGGGGTCATCCAGTTGCGACTCGGTACGTTTTAGGAGTCCTCCAAATGGGCCATGCACCCTTGACACAAACGCAGAACAAGTGCAATCAAGTGCCTAACCAAATCTCTGCTATCCCAGACAAGTATGTCATCATCATCAACAAGGCCGTACCCGCCGGCCGCCTCAAGGGTCAGACCGTTTACAAGCTCATGACGGCCGAGATTCTGCCCATGCGCGAGCGTCAGATCCACGATCCTGACGAAGATACCTTTCTTGGTCTGCTCAACACATTTCTCCGGACAAGTCCCATGTACTTCTCCTACGCCATTGACTTGACCAACTCGATTCAGCGTCAATCGCAAGCCGACACCTCGAGCCCGCTGTGGATGCGAGCCGACGATCGATTCTTCTTCAACAAGCACCTGCAGTCCGATCTGATAGAGTTCCGCACCCACGGCTCCCGAAGCCAGCCGGGGAAGCAGCCCGCCATTGACCCTTTTATTCTGCCATGCATCTTTGGCATGCTCGAGATCAAGGCTACCAAATTCAAAGGCACGCCCATAACCATGGTCCTCATCTCTCGCCGTTCGCGACATCGCGGCGGCACCAGATACTTTACTCGAGGTGTTGACGAGGAAGGCCATGTGGCCAACTACAACGAGACGGAGCAAGTCATCATCCTCAACGACAGCAGCTCCGGCTTGGCGGGATACGCGGGCAGTTCCGACATGCAGAGCGGTAAACTCGGCGGCGACCAGGAGATGCAAATCATGTCCTATGTGCAGACGCGCGGCAGTGTGCCCACCTACTGGGCCGAGATCAACAGCTTGACGTACACGCCCAAGCTGCAGGTCCGAAGCACAGAAGCTGCCTTGGCCGCCTCGCAGAAGCACTTTGACGAGCAGATCCGCATCTACGGCGACAACTTCCTGATCAACCTCGTCAACTCTCAGGGTAGAGAATGCAGAGTCAAAGAGTCCTACGAGCAAATGTACCGCTCCCTCGTGTCAGCACCAAGCGAGAGCCGCGAGAGCGATCGTCTCACAGCCGAGAAGTTCACCACTCTTCAGCCCGGCGCACAAACACAGCAATACGACCGCCTGCACTACGTCTACTTTGACTACCACACCGAAACCAAGGGCATGAGAATGGACAGAGCATATGCCCTCACAGAGAAACTGCAAAACGAGCTGCAGAAACAGGGCTACTTCCGAGGCGTCGACACGACCTCCAACACGGACGGCCAGATCGATGCTCGCCGCCTACAAACAAGCGTCATGCGCACCAACTGCATGGACTGCCTCGACCGCACCAACGTCGTGCAGAGCATCTTTGCACGCTACACCCTCAACCGCTTCTTCGAAGCCGCAGGTCTGATGCCCCGGGGCGCGCACTTCCGCGACGAAGACCCTGCCTTTGAGGTCCTCTTCCGCAACATGTGGGCCGACAACGCCGACGTCGTCTCGGGAGCATACTCCGGCACCGGTGCCATGAAGACGGATGTTACCCGCACAGGCAAGCGCACCAAGCTGGGTGCCCTCCAGGACGGCCGCATCGGGATCACGCGCTACTATCTCAATAATTTCCGGGATGGACCTCGTCAGGATGCGTATGACTTGTTCCTGGGGGCTTATGACCCCGGGGCTACGAATATCGGCACAGATCGTTTATTTGCCGATAGACGGCCGATCCTTATTCAGTCGATTCCGTATTTACTCGCGTTTAGTGTCTTCATCGTCCTGGTTGGCCTTTTTACAAAGCGGGCTCCTGATGCGAGGGTTCTTCCTATGAGGGTTTTCCTCCTGTTTTGGACGGCTGTGGCGGGGTGGTGCTTCCACTTTGTGTTGAGTCATGGGATGCTCTATGTATGTTTTCTCTCTTCCTCTCTTTCTCTCTCTCTCTCTCTCTCCCCTCTTTTTTTTTCTCTTTTCCTTTTTCTTTTCCTATTCCTTTCTCTTCCTCTCCGATGGTCAATGTGCAGCGTGAGAGTCGAGTCTCCGGCTAACCCAGGCTTTGTTTTGCCCCTCCATTTAGGTCAACTGGCCGCGACTGAATCCCCGCTCGTTTGCTGTGGACGGCTTCAGCGAGCACTTGACCCGGGCGCGCAAGGATGCTCTGATAGGGGGCTTTGTAGCGCGTCATGAACGGGGGCTTAGCGCGGCGAGGTATTCGAGTGCGGAGGAGGGGAAGAAGAGGATTGAGTGAAGGGTTGGAGTCGATGTTTATATACATTTATGTATGGCTAACAACACTGTTCCTTCTTTTTTTGTATTGGGATTCCTTTGTCGTATTCTTCTTCTATTGCTTACATTTTCGTCTTCCTATCCTTTCTGTTCTTTCAATCTTTTTGTTGTCCGGTCTACTCCCTTTGTAGCGTTAGTTATCTTTTGTGGATTCATTGCCTAGGTTGGTTGACTGTGCAGCTCATGCTGTGCTCGTGTTCTTATGTCAATACTGGGGCACATCTAGTGTGGCAACCCGTTGTGAAAGCGTACTGCTATGCCGGTCTGGTTAATAGAAAGCGTCATAAATGCATACATACTTCATACAGGTATCAGAGCGCGGCTTAAGTCGATGGCATGTACACGTACTTTCGAGTAATAGCTTTACCGCAATCTTTGCGAGAGAATTTCTTTTTTTCGGAAGTCGGTACGATCCTACGATGGCTCACAGCAGCTGAGGCTTCTTCGCTTCATGGGCAAATACCCCTGACGAGTCGTCTCACCTGAGGAGCCCCTGTCAAGACATGCCTCTACCACCATCAATCACCACGCAGAACCAATCCATATACTACTCATCGCACAATGTGAGCCCGGTATGTATTTGGCAATGCGCTCTTCGCAAGTCTATGCTATTAATGTCGCTAATTATAAGAACATGTGCGGTAAGTAAGTGAATCAGATAGTACAAAATGAAACAACTAAAGATGACAAAAGGAGAAGAGGGTATCGAGGCATATTGCCAGACGTGAAAAACAAAAAGTTTCTCAAAACAAAGTATGTAGAGTATGTAGAGTATGTAGAGCAAGGAAAACAGAAAGTGTGTGTGTGTACGTGTATCTGCAAGCGTGTGCAAGAAACCCCGGAAGAGAAGAAAGGAAAAAAAGAGGGCAAAAAGAATGTCAATGTAGCAAAACGCGACGGATGGCTCATTCAAAAGCGCAGACAGACATCACCAGCAATTACAGGTAACAGGAGCAACAGCAGTGCCTGTCTTCCCGTCCCAAAGCTGCCCAGGGACCCAGCAACTCACAACCAGAGCAACCACCTCACAGATCGAACAACCCCCTTCCCGATCCCCAGAAAAACCCTCAGAATCATCACCATAGCCCACACGTACCACATAATCCCCACGAGCAGCCACTCCACCGTCAACCACAGTGCCCGGCGAATCCACCTCAGCCGTCTCCGTCTCTGGCGAAGCATCTTCCCAATCGTGTCCACCACGGCCTTGACTTTGAGCGGTTGCACGAGAGCGAGATCCCGGTTCGTCTCATCGGCCAGATCGCTAGCTTGTCGGCTCTGCTCAGACAAGTCATCCGCGATGCGGGATCGAACGTCCCCGATGCGATTGAGGAGTTGTGGCCTCGTTACGAATGTGAAGTGCTCGGCTGACGCTTGCCATCTGCGTCCAGACTTTTCGATTGCGGCGCTGAGGGACCGCCCGGCGAAAGCGTAGAGCTCACAGAAGGCGATCTGGATGTGGCTTGCTGGTCCTTGGAGGCCGTTTGATGGGTGTGTCGTCGTTGCTTCGGGGTAGAGCTTGCCCATAGTGGCCCAGTTGAGGTTGGCGCATTTGGCGGAGGACATGGTGGGGGCATCGGTGGATGAGAGTGCTTCGTTGGAGCGGAATGGTTTTTGGGCCTCCTGAGCTCGTCTACTGATTTCCATGGCTTTGATGCCGGTGCTTAGAACCAGGGCGCGCATGCGTGCTACTTCACGGCGGGTCAGCCGTGTGTCTCCTGTGGGTGTGCCCTGAATGTCTGCGATAGACCAGTGTCTGCTCCTGGTAGATCCAGCAGCGTCGTCTTCTGGCCTTGGGACTTGAAGCATCGAGTTGGATGGCTTGTCTGCGTCGCGGACAGCATCCGGGGCATTGCTGCTGCTGTCCTGATGAGGAGGTTCGAATAGATCTCCGGTAGTCCCGCTCGATTGGTTCTCCCCGCGTGGCGAGGTTGAAGCACTTTTTGCGTCGATTTGGGGCTGGTGTGGAGTGCCGAGTTGAGCTGACGTATTATGGGTGTTAAGAGAAGCTGGCGTCAAGTCCACCTTGCTTTCATTGGCCCCGGAGGAGTGGTCAGCGCCAGCATGGGCGTGGTGGAATTGGGGCATGATGTCGAGGAACTGCTTGGGTTGGTCTTGTCCGCCCACCCTGTGTTCTGATGATCTCCGAGACACGTTCATAGATGGTCTGGAGCGGGTACCGTCTTTGTCGTTCTCCGATTCATCCGTAATTTCAATCTCAGGTGGTGGCTGTTCACTCACACCCTCTCTCTTCCATAACATGTCGCCAAGCTTAGCAACGCCTCCTCGAAAGACTGTATCGAGTCGAGGTCCGGCTCTAAAGATTCCGCGCGGCCCAGCGGTGTCATCGGATCGTAGTAGCGAGCTTCCCGTTCTACGATGGCTCTTGATCGGCTCCAGATGTACTTGCTCCATACCTGTCGCCTGGTGATCCTCGAGCGTATCCAAGTTTCCGGACGAGCTTAGCTCCAATGCAGGTTCTCGTCGGTAGTCCTCTTGATCTGCTCCTCCGGCTTTATTGTTGCCCCCCTTGTCTCGTATGATTTTTTTGAGCTTGCTGATAGGGTTCCGATGCGGAGACGCTGAGCGACTCCAGGATGGTGCAAGACGGCCGCTGACCACCGTCTCTGTGCTTTCCCTGGCCGGCCGCAGATCCGATGAGGTCGGTCGCGACAGCTCATTGCCAGCAAAGTCCTTGCGGGAAACATCCAAACTTTGCCTGCCAGGAACGTAGCGGGCCTCCAATTTTGGGGCCAACGTTTCAGCGATGGGTTTGCGGTCAGACTCATTCGTGTCTCCCGTAGACTCCTGTCTGCTGTGAGACACACTGGGCGGCAGTGAAAGGAAGTTCCGGTCCGATTTTCTGATATTGACAGATGACACAAAGTGACCAGATTCCGGGTCTGAGCGCGCACCGGACATGTGATCTCTCCTGCGGGCATCTTTTGCAACCATGTCAGAAATCTGCTGTATCGTGAGATCCTTGCTCATATCGTTGGAACTTGCTCCAATGTCAGATTCTTGAGCCGGGGGTTTCTTCGCGCGCTTCCTAGACCTGTCCGTCTCGCTGCCAGATACATCTGTTGTCGAGTCCTTCTTATGCCACATAGAATCAGTGTGTATCTTCTGGCCTTGATGGCGATGCGGGAACGATCTAATATTATGCAAAGTTTGCTTGGCCCTTTCTTTGGCGCTGTTGTGTGAGGGGTTATTGTCGTCGGCCTGAGGAATGTCCGATATTTGCGAATCTAACAGGTCGTCATCCTGCATGGAAAACGTTGGAATTGCGTCAAGTTCGAGTGCGGTATCTCTCGAAATGGGCCGTGAGGAGGTTGTCGCAGGCGGAAATATTCTGCGCCAATGCCTATCCTCGATGAGCTCTTTGTGGTCTTCCTGTTCCAGCCAGTATGCATCGGCCATGAGGTCGCATGGCTCAATGAACCAGTCGACTCTTGGCCTCCGAACTCTTGTTGACGGTCTTGAGAGATGGTCCATTGGGGTGTGAATACCAGAATCATCTGCTTCGGGGTAATTGGGCATGGCGAAATCGCCTCCAACGTCTGCATTCATTGCATGTGAAGAGGCACGCTCAATGACGCGGTCCACCCAGAGCTTGACGAACTCCACATCACCAAAGCCTTGCTTCTCGCCGTCGATGACTTTTCGCTCTCGCGCGCGCACTTTCCGGTTTCTAATGAATTGTAAAAGATTATACTGGCGTCCAAGGGGGAGAGCATCCCCTCTATTGGCAGATCCTGGGGAACCAGGCGGACTCGTGGTCACATGTGGCCCGGGTTCAGCCTTGAGAGGTGGGAGAACGGCAAGAAGCCTCCGGTACTGTGCCATGAGCTCCAAATGCTCCTTGGCCTTTGTCGCTCTCGCCAGAGTTGACGATGAAAACTGGTAACGATAGTGACCATCATGCGCACTCTGAAATCCGGTGCTCAGTAAAGAACCATCAAGCCTACCAGACGATGGCACTCTTGGAGATGCACCTTGTGGTGTTTTGGGGCTACCATTGGAGGAAACTTTGCGCTGTTGCTGAAGATGTTGTTGCAAATTCCCCCCCAAGTCACCGTCGGGTAAGGTGCTGAGTCGCGGCGGTGTTGCCCGCGAAACGTGTCGTCGAGAAGCGATTCGTCTGGATTCGCTAAGATTCAGAGCCATTTGCACTATCAGCGTCGAATCAATATCATCCATACTTTCTCCGGAAATACGTGGAAATCTTCGTGTCATCGACTGCTCCTCCGACCCTCTATTCCCTCCACCCCCCTGCTCAGAACCCTCGCTTGGGCCGGCGTTGCTTTGGGGAGATAAACGTGTTTTTTCGCGAGAGTATCTGCCAGGAGAGGTCTTCGATTGCAGTATCGTGTCATTGTGCGATCGTGAAGACTGTGGCATCTGCGGATATGTGGTCGTTTTTTCATTTGCATGGAAGAGCGCCCGAATGGAACCACGAGTACCTGTTCGCCGTAGCTTGCCGGCAAATGGATTGCGCAAGAGAAAGCCGCCACTGGAGTTGGGTTTGTCCTTTCGGTGCGCGCTTGCTTCTCTTTGCAGAAAGCCTGTCGCACTGTCTACTTGAGCAGGACTCGGCCCAGTCTGCTGACGATCCTGACGGCCAGCACTGGCCTCATGACTGGATGCTGGGGCGCTGGAGGCAGCTTGTCGCCTGTTGCCTCCGCTTGTGCTCGATTGTTCCGACTCGAAGCTGGGTCTTGGCCGAGTATCGGGTGTTGATAAGCTAGCTTCGGGTTCGGCGTGGCGGCGGGCTGCATCGTGACCGGCCATGGCACATGCTGTAGAAACTACAGCTCTATCAGAGCGAACGTAGACATGAAGAGGCACGAATTGTTGTCGTTGACACCACAGGGCCTTGAGCAAGGCGTTGATTTGGTGGGGGGAATTAGCAGGGGAACAAGTCCCGACTCTCAACAATTATTAAGGAAGCGGAGGACAGATGAAGTGGATACACACTTGGGTGCCCCAATACGTCAGTCGTGGGCCGTGGCACCATGTCAATCACGGAGTAGTATGTATTTACCTGGGTAGGTTCCAGGTATGTACCCGCTAGAGGTACTCAGATATGTACCTAAGGTAGGCTTCTCGTGGATCGTTGTTTGCTGAATGTCTTCATTCAAGATTCAAGCCAGTCTCGTTCAAAATGCGGTGGACATGCACCATGGTGGGTCGGTCACGAGGTTGTACGGAGTACCTACCTAGGTACATGTAGTTCCAACTTTCTCTGCACCAAAACCTCACGTCGAAAAGTGTTCGGTGAATACCTCTTCTCTGCATGACCACGCGGGGAGATTGCACAGGACATGTCAGTTACGTTGTAAGACCACGGCCCCTTGCGTATTGACCAAATGAACGAGCAAAATAATGTATAGCCGCGTCGCATCACGTTTCATAATGTTCGAAACATTACGCGTGCACCAGAGATAGCGTTGCAGCTAAGGTGCTCACTGCTTGGTGATGCCCAATTCATCTATCATGGTACATGTGTAATTGGAAAATTGAACTATACAGAGTACAATCTGCTACAACTTACAACGTAGCTTTAGAAAAACAAAACGCTTGCTACGTCGTCTAGGTCACGCAGCGGCGGCATGGCCAACCATCACATCATCGCACCTACGGCAAAGCCCATCCTCTTGCTCCGCCAGATAGCGCCAGCAGCGAGAACATTTCTCTTGCTGCGGAGGCAGTGCATGCACAGTACCAGCCGGAGCGCCCTGAATCTCGATATCCCTGGTGTAGTGCCACGCCGGCGAGCCCTCGAGTGTCTGCTTCACATCCACCTTCACATCCACGCGGGACACCACAAACATAGTATCGAGCTCGTCAAGATAGTCTGCGAGAGTACGCGCCAGCTGTGCATCTTCCGTGTTGATGAGGACAGAGCACTGCAGTGAGCTGCCCACCACCTTAGCCTCCCGCGCTTGCTCCAGCGCAGCCTTCACAGCGCTATGAACTGCTGTCAGCTTAGCAAAATCCTTTCGCAATTGCGCCGGATCAATTGTCAGCTTCTTGGGGTCTGTTAATGGGGAAGTGTACAACTGCCGAGCCGGATGAATCATGTTCCTATTCATCACGAGTTGTCAGCTGTATTGCATTGAGATGCGACAGAAAGGGGAGAGAAAGAGAGGGTATCCCTGGGCAAAAAGTACTGACTTGTCGTCCACCATCCACGCCGGACGATGTGCCCATGCCTCCTCCACCAAAACGGGAGTGATAGGAGCAAGCATGCGGAGGAAACCGATGAGAATAGGCTCAAGCACACCTCCGCCATCTCCACAGTACAGCCGGTCCTTCGAGGCCTCGAGATAAAAGGCCGATAGATCGGTAGCAACCCATCGATTGATCAGACCAGTAGCCCTGTGGAACTCGTGATTCTCCACGGCATTCCATACTTGGGCCATAGTGTCATTGAGCTGCATAATGGCAATCTGATCCAGCTTTGTCAACGGAGCATGACGGCTGCACTCGTGAAGTGAACCCAAGAGCATCTTCAGAGTCGTTCGGTACTTGATGAGTGCATTATGAATCGGCTGCAGGATGGATGGGCCGATCAAGATATCCGACGTGAAATCAGAGCTTGCCACCCATAGCCGCAGAGCATCTGGACCAAGAGCATCGAACTGGGGCAGATTTTTGCCGTCGCGATTGCTTTGACCCTTGATCTTGAGAGGGGGCAACAAGCGTCCATCCATGACTTCAGGTGGAAGTATGGTATTTCCGAGGGACTTGGACATTTTCTTGCCGTGAGAATCCAACGTGAAGCCATGTGTGATGAGGGTTCGGAAAGGTGCGCAAATCTCCTCATCTGGCACTCCATCAGACTTTTGGCTAGCCACGTAGGTCAATAGACTCGATTGGAACCAGCCACGATGTTGATCAGAGCCCTCAAGGTACACATCCGCGGGCTGCTCGGTCTCCATCCAGCTGGTACCGCTATCGAACCAAACATCCATGGTGTCAGTCCCTCTCCTGTAGCTTCCTTCCAACTCTGACGGCACCCACGCCTTGTCATCCGGAGCATCCGCAAACCAGCCCTGTGAGGTTCGCTGCTGTATAGTAGAGATGATGTGCTCGATGGTCTGCTCATCCATGACGGCGTTTCCGCTTTCGTCATACAGGGCAGGAATAGGTACACCCCAGGACCGCTGCCGAGAAATGCACCACTCGCTTCTGCCCTTGACAAAGCTTTCGAGTCTGGCCCTGCCAGCCTCGGGAACAAACCGCACACCTCTCAGAGCCTGCAGAGACCCTTGCTTGATCCGCCCAACATCAGCGAACCACTGTGCTGTTGCTCTTATAACCACGGGTTGCTTCGTGCGCCAGTCGTAAGGATACTTGTGCCGCAGCTTGTGCGTTGCCAATACGTCATCCTTGATCAAGTCCAAGACAACCTTGCCTCCGCCTTCGAGAATGGACGGAGCGTTTGTAAGAAGCTCCGGCTGATCGGGATACGCGTCTTTGGTGAAGCGCCCCTCATCGGTGATGGGCGCAAAAGCCTCGATCCCTAGCTTAGCACACACCTCGTAGTCGTCTTGACCATGGCCCGGCGCCAAGTGCACCAGGCCAGTACCAGCATCGGCAGACACGAAGTCGGCGTGAATAATGGCTTGGTCGAAAGCCGATTGACCGGCAAGTCTGTTGCGGTACTTGAAACCGGCGAGGACCGAACCAGGTATAGAATCAGCGATGATAGCAAACTCGGGCAAGATGTCTCGCATCGCGTCGACACGGCTTGAAGCAACAAGCAAACCGTACCCGTCGATTTTGAGGAGCGAATATACCAAGTCACTGTGGACAGCAATGGCCTTGTTCGCAGGAAGAGTCCATGGGGTGGTCGTCCAGATAGCGGCAAAGACAGGGCCTTGAAATGTTCCTAGGCCAGGCACAGAGCTCGCATCGGAGACAATTGGAAACTTGACATAGGCAGAATGTGAGACGTGGTCGTCTCGGTACTCAAGCTCAGCTTCCGCGAGCGCTGTCCTGGACGAGATGGACCAGTATACGGGTTTGTGCTTCCTGTAGATGAGTCCATGCCGAACCATCTTCTGAAACACGCGCAGCTGTCTGATTTCGTACTCGTGATCCATTGTAGTCCACTTGTTTTCCCAATCAGCCATTATCCCAAACGATTGAAATCCCTTCATCTGCTCCGTGACGGTTTTCATGGCGAGGTGCCTCGCCGACTGGCGCACTTTGAGAGGGGTGAGGCCACCGGCATGCGGATTCGACCCCAACGCCTTCATCTCGATCGGTAGACCATGACAGTCCCAGCTCGGCCTATATACAACTCTCCGACCGGCCTGGATCTGTGTGCGGAGGATCATGTCCTTGAGGATCTTGTTGATGGCATGGCCAATGTGAAGAGGCCCGTTTGCGTATGGAGGGCCATCGTGCAGCACAAAAGGGTCGTGCTGAGGCCTGTTACTGGACTGCCATTGGTATAGATCATCGGAGCATTCTCGAAGATAGCGCTGCTGAAACTTTGGATTCGGTCGAGCACTGGAAGCAACTAGTTAATGCCGGGTTGGGCGCAGCATCGTGAAATCCTGGCGCAAAGGCGCGACGCGCAACGTACGGAAAAGAAGACTTGGGAAGCTTCAGCGTTGCCTTCCATGACTTGGACATATTCGAGTCCAGGTCATGGCCCGATGCGCGCGCTGTTAGAGGCCAATGCGTACTCTGTGAAATGTGCAGCAACGAGGCCGTGGCTCGAGATGGTTGCGCAAGAAATACGATCCTTCAAGCTTCTTCAAACTTCAACGCCTTCGAGTTACGGGGATCCAAAGTCCACACGGCCCACCAATCAGCACGCACCTTGGGTCCCAATTGAAGAATGACGTGTGTGCAGATGACGGCGCATGAGACTTCACGTTCCCGCATTGGCAAGCTGCGCTTCACGCAGTTCAACCAGAGCCGGCATCATGGCTCCCGTACGACGCTACTTGCGCATTTCGAAGTACTCCGTGCTCGAATGCCGCATCTATCTGGACAATCCTTCTCTGGCGCAGTCATGGCTCCTCAACCCGCGCAATCCTGTCCTTCCACGCATAGTCGAAAGCATTCGTCCTCTGGTGCTACCCAAGCTCCGTGAAGAAAGGGAGCGAAGCAAGAAGAAGAGTTCCAAGAAGAAGATCATCAAAGATGTCATCGTGCAGGGTCAGTTTGAGAGATCCGATACGAACCGGCCGAACTATGATTTTGCCACTGTATCTCTACTAAACACCAGCCTCACAGATGATTTCGAAGTATCCATGTTCTTGACCGAGACAGCGACCCGTCACTCCCTTCTTAGCAAGAAAAAGCACTTTCGAGACAAGGGCTTGCCTATGATGCAGTCGAATTCTACGAAGCTCATTGACGAGACGAACTACGTTCCCGTTGACGTCGATGGCGAGCAGGAAATTGCCGCCATCCTTCGGGAGGAGGATAGTGACGACGGTGGCGTCAATGAGCGCCTTTCAGAAATTCCGGTTGCGCGACCAAAGAGACGCAGAGATGCGACTACCTCGGATCTTCATACAGAGGAGAGTGGGGGGTCGGATAACGCAATCGACCTCGATTCAGACACGGAACAGCCCGTCACGAAGCGAGGTCGAATTCCTAGCACTCTTGGAGAGGACGCATCGGAGGATGAAGACGACGATAAAAAGAAGCTAGCCATGGACGTTTCATACGAGGGATTTGCCATCTACGGACGCGTGCTTTGTCTTGTCGTGCGACGGCGGGAGAATAAGACACAGCGCCTTCGGCAGGACGCCGAAGGACAGGCTAACATGGACAATTGGATCACCTCGACTCAAATTCCTATCGGAGAGGATGTACCCTGACGGATTCGTTGACCCAAGACAGTTGACTAGCAAAATTAAACGCCGACGGAAGGAGAATGCAACTCACTTGGTGGAACAAAACAATGTGTGTTCATTCAACTCACCACTTCTAAGCTCTGAATGCGCATATCTTATAGTCAAGACAGTGAAAGATAATGCCTGCCTGTCATGCGTCATGCGCAGATCAGAGAAAGGAAAAATCACTTCGCAACGACAGACGGAGTGACAGGTTTGTTGGAATGTGGCAGATGTATCGACACTGGCGATGTTGGCTCGGTCTGGCCCATCGTACAACGCAAGGCCCTCTGAGCCTGACGCCTGACACTACCTACCTCCTATAGAGCGAGTCATATGGTTCATCACCAGTCGCAGGGATCAAAACCACACGACGCACCCGAAAGTTGAAACCCTCGCACCTGGAGCGCATGTTGAAGTTGAGTGATGGATGGCAGGCTTGGCGCACTTACCTACCGCGAAGAACTTGCCCAACGCTTCTTCCAAGATTTACCCTAGGATAGGTCAAACTGCAGAGAGCAAGCCGTGTCTCGATGGATGATTCCAATGAAGCCAATCATCTGAGCTGCTGCGGGAAAACGGAGCGCGGTGGGTTGAACAGGGGCTTGAAGTCGATGATGCATGGCTTGATTGGCGCGGGATTTTTCAACGGAAGGTTCGGCCGAGGCGGAGTATAAAAGCAAGGAACGTGTTTTACGTGCGAATGTGAATGTTATGCCAGGCCATGCTATGTCATGGCTATGGTTAGTACGGACCGCGATGCCGGGCGTGAACCCAGCGACTCATGACGGCCCCATTGCAATTGTACATAGCGCATCCATAGGGAAAGTGTGGGCTAGATTAGATTGTCATTTACGCTCTGGGAGAAATTGGACAGGGTACATCGCACAAAAGACCTAGGGAATACATACCTACAGTCTACAGAGCACTGGCCGTTGGGTATCTCGCGATCCATGCCCTATGTGTGGAGCAGATATCCGGCATCACACTGTACCTACATAGGTACATAATCATTTTGTAGATGAGCTTACATACTCGGTAACAGCTTGCTTTCCTAATAATGAGCTCTCCCCAAAAAGCTCCTCCTCGGCGCTGCAGCTCCGCGGAGAAAATGAAACACAAATCTCCAACGCTTCCGAGACAAAGCCAGAAGTTATCTCACTCTGAACCACTTCGAAACGAAGACAAATCTTGGCACGAACAATGCACATTGAAACGTAGGTATGTACGCTCATTGAGCTGCTGCCAGCGCCAGCCAAGTCTTTTGTGGCATCATCCTTATGGGGGCGGTGGAGGTTCTCGCACACACTCTGTACGGAGTAAAAATGGAAATGGGGTGATGATGACCGGAAGGGGAAAGGAGAAAGGGGTGAAAAAAAGGTGTGTTGAGAGGAATACCTAACTGATTCCAGGAACGGAGAAACAGCAAGAAAGAAGACTTGATTTTTTAAGGCTTCAGCAACAAAAATAGTTGAGCTAAAGGGGGGCTTCGGCACAAGGATTCAATGGAAGCCCGGACGTTGGGGTTACGTGACTGAACGCGAGAGAAGTGAGGCCATCACCTCCAAATTCATTCCACTCCTTCTTTTGCCTTCACGGCATCGTTGTTAATACATATATCAAAGGTTCCTTATGGGGTGCAGTCATCATGGCCACGGCCCATGAAACCCGAACACCTCACCGCGGGTCCGGCATCCCGGACAACCGAAACCAGTACATATGTATGTACCCGGGTTGATAGTTTGTTCTTCCCCATGTTCCTCCGGAGCGTCCGCATGAGGTTGTTGGGATTGGGAATACCCTCGCGTTTCAAAGCATACATGTTCCGTTGCAGCCGCATGCGCGTGTATGTGCATATGGGGCGATTTGGGAACCCGGCAATGGTGTTGTGATTCGTGAACTTGTGATTGTTGCAGCAAGTTATGGAGGGGGAGTGGGTGGGTTGCAGTGACGATGTACATATGTAGCTATCAGTATAGGGGTATATACCGCACGTCAGAGTGGCCAGACGGCTGCGCCCATTCTTTTGTGCGATAGCTGCGTCGGCACCGATTCTGCGCTCAACGCCTGTTTTTTTTTTTTGTATTTTTTTCAGTGTGCTTACTCTGTACATATATATACACAGACGTATGTTCCTTCGCTGGTAGGTGTACAATCCCACTCTATGTAGGTATGTGTGTACAAGCAATATATATGATGTACCTACATGAACATATACATACGGAGACATCCCCCTTTTACCTCCGTACACATATGTACCTACAGTTACGGAGTACACTTACGCGCTTTTATTGAAGTCAGACGACGTTATACCTAGGTAGCGCACGTTTCGTTTCCTTCGGCTGATGGGGAAGGGAGCGGCGCTATCTGACGATCAGAAGCAAAGAAGGAAGGTCTGACCAGAATTTGTGCAATGCATGGCGTGATGAGCATTTTGTGTACGACATACCTACCTACGCATCTACCTAGGTAGGTATTCCGGCCATCAGCTTGAAATGGGTTGCACGTATCAAGTTACATGTGCCTTTGCGGGTATCGAACTTCCAATCTTGGTGCAACTTGCAAGCCGCGTTGTATTCCGTAAAGTGAAGAATACCGGTGATTGGCCTGAGCCCCTTGATTTTCCCACGTGGCGAAGTCCGCTCTCCTAGCCGTGGCGCCGCTGTGGCTTGTGGCGTGGACCAGTCTGCGTTTAACGTTGGTCCACGGCGTTTCGTCACCATTCCGAAGCACCAAAGCTTTGAGGAGCAAACTGCCTAGATGCTACGAACAGGTGAAGTCGTGCCAAGTTTCCCGGGAGTGTTGTCGTTGTCATGTTCTCTGCCAATGGTGACAGGTCTGCCGCGACAAATGAGCGGATTCCTTGTTCCAAGGCGGACCAGAAAGCGCATCAAACTCGTCAGCCGACTAAGAATACTTGTCGATCAGGCGATGAGGTAAAATTCGTGCAGCAACCTGTAATTCTTGGAGAAGGCTAGCATGTCGATCGGCGTTCTTTGTACATATATGTACTACAAAGTGATACCGCATCTCAAACTGGGACTTCCTTCACAGAGTGGGCTTTTACGCAGTGCGACAATACCTGGCAATGCGACGTGTGCACTTGTGGTACCTACATTATACATCCATACAACGTCGCGAAGAAGAGAAAACAAGGCGACTCTGCAAAAACCAACATGTTCGGACGGGTCATCAACCAGAAATGAAGTCTCTCAACTTCCAATGATCGGTCAGGGATGATGAGCCTGTGCTGCCTCACGAGGCTTGATGACCTCAGGCTCAAACGCCGGACGAGGAACCGAGCTTACTTTCTTTTGGAGATGCAGTAAAAGTGCACCGAGTTGAGACTTACGCAACGGGCGACCTCCTGTCTCAGACACCCTGTTTGAGCCCTTTTGAGTTTGAATAAAAGTTCGCCAATCTATCTATGTTTAAAACATGAACGGTTTCCGAGACCCTATCCCAGTCACTGCGTTTGAGAGATGAGATGTTTTGCTTTGAAACCTGCGCTATGTACTCTGTATGCCCGCATGAGTGTGAAGAGAAACCTAACGAAACAAAAAAAGAAAAAGTCTACCTATATTCAAAGCTTGACCATGAGGACAGAATGCGTTTCTTGAGACTTGCTTTGCCTTCTCAAGGTCTGTGATATGTACATATGTACATACTCCGTACGGAGTACATAGCGATGGCATCTTGTAGAGAAGTAAGACTGTCCGGCCGGCGCGATTGAACCGACATGTACCTATCTATGATGTTGGGTTTCTGAACCCCTCTCTATCTGTCCATCTGACAGCGAGCAAAGGACAAGAGATAAGACAAAAAGAAAAAAGAACTTACGCGCTTGCTCGGGGCTAGACTCTGTCTCTACGGAGTACCTACAAACTCTCGATTCCATCATCGTGCCCCCTTGTCAAGAAAAAGGCTGTCCAGACGCCAATGCATGTATGTTCCACTTGCAATAAACATGAGACGTACATTATCATTATCAACTGTGCGGCTGCGGCGTTGGCCGGCCCAGCCAGACTAGGTACAAACTTCGTTCGAAGCCGTTTCGCGATGCGGCGCGGGTGGGGGGGAACTTCGCGAAAATACATAATTAGAGCACCCCTAGCAAAAAAAAATGAACCCTGGCTTCGTGACTCGGGCAGGCAAGGGATGACGGAACTCGGGGGAGCGGGGTGCTTTTTTTCTCCAGTCATCCTTGCCGGATATCATTTCCACGAAATTGCCGTTTGGTGCGAGCTGTCGCAGGGTCTCTTCCTCCGAACGCATGCGTGGAGGAGCTTCAACCTCCGCAGCTGCTATTATCGGAAAGGCCCGCGTGGCCAGCGAATGGATTTGCATCTCGTGACGGGAAGTACAGAGTATAAGCCGACGAAACGACGTTTTTGACAGACACGATCTTTGTTTGCTCTATTTTTTGCGTCGGTCAATTAAAGACTTCTCCATGCACTTGCATACACGTACGGTGTACATATGTACCTACCTCACAATCACATGGCTCTCCCTTTGATGAGCCCCCCTGCGACGAGCTTCGATGAAAGCGACTTATCGTTGGAAAGACGGGGTGGTAAGCGAGACCATTGTGTGTGCACTCTGTAGATTGCCTCCATCTCGTACAAAACACACTCCTTCCTCCTTTGTTGCCGCCAAGTTCACCACCAAGACAAAGCCAAGTAACAAGGGGAGTAAAAAGCGACCAAGGGAAGGGATACGTTGTCGAACACCCAGGAGTCAGGACGAAATACCTCGCCATGCACACCCCCTTCTTCTGAAGCTCTGCCAAGGAAGCAAACAAAGTGGACCAGGAAAGAACCAGGAAAGAACCAGGAAAGAACAAAGTCCAATCCAGTCGCACAGACATGACACTGTCCAATCACGAAGCGGCGCACTGCACCGCTCCTTCTCAATCGGGCGAGAGATTTTCGCGTTGCGCAGAGGCCCTTTTTTCTTTCTTTGTTTTTTTTTTTGGTGCGTGGCTCCGCCTCAAAGAAAAGGAAATGACATGAAACAAGTCGCATCAAGAAAACAAAATTGACTTGGAAAAATGCGACGACGACCAAAAATGGTGACAATAGCTTCAAAAGATGAATCATGTGCCGAGATTGCTTGGATGACATGCATGAAGTGACTGACACGATGACACACACACGTGAATGCCGCAAGAATTATACGACAAAGACCCTTATGATTTCATGGGCGGACCCCGTTCCGTGGGCCCGCTAATCGGGTCGGGTTCTGCGCGACTCCAGAATTTTTCTTTTTCTCTTCTTTTCTTCTTCTTCCGCCTCCGTTTCAGTCATGGCGAGCGCAGGGAAGTACGAATTCGAGGCGATTCAGGCCGGGGGGATGAGATAACGACAAGGCTGAGTATAGACAGTAAAGCAGCCCTGACGTTTGTGTCGTCATCACCGGCTTCCACATTTTGCCGCGCTGGCACCGCTGACCCAGCTCGGCGGAATGTGATATCTGGTGAAACTGCAAATGATTGGTGCGTGGATCGGCCGGCAGTCTACAGCGTAGCAGCAGCGGTATAATCAGGTGATGGCCAGGGGATCGTAAGCGCGGATGATGCATCATCTACATGCTTCGTATCTGGCTGACAGCCATGCAGAAGCAGGCACCCGTCATCTGCCGTGCATTGCATGGCGGCATGCTGACTCCTGAGGAGCAACATTCCTGTCCTATCTCTCCGCGTCTAACCATCCGCCTCGCCGCATCCAGGCCACGAGCTTCTTTAACACGTACCGTGTGAGCTCGTCTGTCTCACAGACCAGATAAGATGTCATGATGTCGGGGTCGAGCTGCAGCATCAGCGTGACGACTCATGACCTCGAGACCTTGATTTATTTGACTCTTGTCTATGTACATGCGTCAACTTGTGCAACACCATGGCCAGCATTGCCGAGCAACATGACGATGAGTTGTTGCCCCAACAATTACGACGACAACGACCCCGGCCCACCAAGCCACAACAGTGACAGATGGGCCAGGTTCCTGTACCTACTACCTATGTAGCATTTACGGAGTACTCTGATACTTATGTACATACGGAGTCGGTATTTACCGAGGTACGGAACATGTACATAAATAAATATACGGGTACTGGAAAGCAGGCGAGTTCCGACATGCTCGGCTCAACTGGCCGTGGTTGCTCTTCATGTTGATTCTGGCATTTCTAGTGCGGGCGCCTAGGATGAATCATCCTTGAAGCCCCCGCAAAGAAGATGGAGAGGACATGAAAAGAAGAGTCGAGGAAGCAGAAAAGAAGGAAAAAAGGGGCGCGCCTATGATTCCGTGACAAGGTCCTTTTTAGGCTTGCCGGGCCTGGCCGCCTGGTCTAAATGGTTTGAACGAGGCCCATGGATAAACGAGGTGCAATTGTTGGGGACATTTCGAAGGAGACGGTTCGCGCGTCGTATTTGCCCGTAGCACGGCCTGATGAGTTGCCTGATTCGAGCACTCGAGGCTCTGTGAGTCGCCCAAGGCTGCATACCCATTGCCATCAATGGGCTGTTCTTTTTGAAGAGGGTTGTCGATGACACAACCGTTCGTGCTCCCTTTGGGCAGTTACGGAGTACATACGGAGTAGAACTCCATTTCGAGAGCCTTGAGGCAACGGTTTCACGGCTGTCTTGTGTGTCGCTTCATCTGCGTACATATTCTGTACATTGACATTTCACCGCGTCCTTGGACGGGCGGGGGATGCATCATGTATGCCCAAGAGTCACATTTCGCATATTTGGTACTGTACAGTACTACAGACTGCAGAGTACAGAGTTGTAGGTATTGTACATCGATATGTACGGAGTAGTCTGTAGGTATGTATGTACATAGCATGAGAAATTGGCCCAGGGGCCTGAAGGAAGCTTCCACGAAGCTTCTAAAAGAGTGGAGTAGCCGGGGACGAAGAGGCGATGCGATTGCCAGCGCCGGGAACTGAGGCTACTGGCTGTTGTCTAATTGCGGTGGACACGGCACGGAGCAAGCGGTGGACAGTGACGCCTGGCAGAGCGTCATGAATCAAATTAAGGGCCAAATTAACTTGGTCTGCGGTAATGCGGTGATGGGCGAATCGCGATGGATGCAGCGCACAAAAGACAGCCATACGGTATAACCCTCAGTTGCCACCGATGCAGAGTGGCCAGATGTCAGGACCGAGGAGCAGAAGAAGCAGCCAACAAGATGTGGACAGGATTGATTAGGCACGAGCTTTGGTGGTCCAACATCGAATATCGACCCAGCCAGGTCAAGCGCGGACGGCTCGAACGGTCGGACAGGGCAGAGCGCGGCCCACTGCATCGACCGCCGCCGATTGAAAGGAGAAAAGCACCTCGACGCAGGGGTTGGCTGCAGTCCTTGTTTCAATTTCGCAAGTGGGTCCCCGCCCCTGGCCTGGACAGACGAGGCATTCGCACTTTGGCCCGGCCAGTGTCACTCCTCACTGCTCAGTGCTCAGTGCTCACTCATCAATCGGCCTTGTTGGCATTGGACGTTGAACTTGCGTGCGGTGCGGTTCTGCTCGTAGCAGGCGGGAATGGCGTTTCCTCGCACACCCCGCTGCGGCTGCCACACCCCCCTTCCTCCCTTCCTCCCTTTCTTGAGAGTCGAGTCTCTCCTGCCAGCTGTCAATTTCCAAGTGAGCAAGTCGCAACTGCCAACTGCCCTGGCCAGACATCCAGGTACTTCTCCAGCGGGTTACGAGGTTGACGTTTGGAGCCCTCCATGTACATTCTGCGTCGGTCACCGATGTACATACCTCACACACCCCTCCCTTCCCCTGCCCACTTGGCACATGGGCTTGGCGTCTGGATGATGCTCAGATTGCCCGTTTGCGGGCAGTAAAGAGCCTCCGGAATGACCACACGTTGTGAGATACATAAGGCCAACGGCTCGCCCTCGATCCAGCACATTATCCTGTTACGACTATCACGCTCAACTTCACACTCTCGGTATACACACTTTGCAATTTGACATTTGCCAGCTCACTTTTATACGACAGCTTTGTTGCCTCTGCCTCTTCATCTGAATTTTGGGACAACCCATCCTCGAAGCAAAGAAAAATTTCAACCCTTGGTTGAAGCAACTCAGCCAAGCCTTCTGCTCAACTATTTTCCACACGAATCCAAGTTAAAAGACCATCACAATGCCTAGCGGTCAGCGACCTACCAACTTTCCTCCCCCTTCGGGACCACCACCCACTGGGCCTCTTCCTCCTCTGCCCAAGCGTGGTTAGAGTCTTGAGGGCACGATTTTGATCTGTTTTTGACGACGACTTCTGGACGACGGATCTCTACTCTGCCGGCATATACTGCCACCATGTTGGATGGGGATCGCATCTGTAACAAATCATCCTCACGAAAGCACACCCATTCCTGCAAGCTTTCACGCCGCAGCCCTCATGTGTCAAGGACACATCTCTTGCATGCCCGTCAGCCGTCTCGGCTCAACGCATCCATCTGTCTGCCCTGGTGGTGGCTTCAAGATCCGCGCATCTATCTTTTCGTCATCCACCTCAATCCATGGAGACTGCCTGGTGCACCCAACCGAATCTTCCGCATATTTGACCAATCTTGGTCCTTGGATCGTATTGCACCCTCCGGTATGCAGTTTGAGAGTCACGATGCGATGGCTACAGCAGCATTCAAAGCACGATATATGCCACCCTCGCTCGACTTTCAAGCTGGCCAATGCGTGAACAAGGCAATCCGAACACTGCACTCTACGACGACGGGTGACCTATCATGCCCTGTTTCGACAGACTACCACGCTTTGCACTTAGCTGGCTCCCGCGATGCCGGACTTACTACGCTTCGACCTTCGTTTCTACTGCATCTAGTTCTTGAGGCGCCGAGGTAGCATGCGTCACTTGTATCTCGTATTGTTTGTAATGCTTTGATGACACTTTGTGGAGGGTACTAGGGAAAGCTTCCACGATGATGGAGGGCTTGACCGACTCCTTATCAGACGACCTGGACCCGCAAGGAATGAAGCACAATTATGACTGGAACGCCCCGTGGTTTCTTATTTTCTCTTCTCTTTACTTTGTAATGTGGTCGTACTCCGTGCGATCCGAATACTTTTTTCTACCTTCTTGGCGAATAAACGAGTATCTTGCTCAAACCTATTATGGCACCGTGCGTTTGAACAGCCTATGTTACATAGCAAGATGCCACGATAGAGCAAGCCCGACCCATTTGCTCCCCCGAGAACATGCTTTGCCCTCCAGGACCCCGTAACGCTCAGACTCAGGACTGGGACTGGCCAACATCCGTGAAGCCTACCTGGTACTCCGTAATCCACGGAGATGTGTCTCCACTCACCAGTAATTTCAACGACACATTCCAGTCCTCCTCCCACATGCACAAGGTGCACGCCAACAACCGCTAGCCAAAGTGCATCCGCCCCATCTCCCCATCTTTCCATCTCTACTCTGTCCAACACCACGCCTTTCCGTGTAGCTCAACTACACGGTAGCGTTCTCCCCACCTTTGCCCACACGGGCCAAACGTCGATTAGCGTGGATTTATGCGCCGAAAGCCCGAAGCTATTGATCTCTGCCCTGCGTTCTCCGACGGATAGGTCTAGCCTCTAGGTAGGCTTGCCCTTCTTGCATGATCTGGTTTTGTTTCTCAAGGTTTTGCGTTTTTTGTGTTTGTGTATGGGGAAGGGCGTCAAGGGGATGATTGGTGCGACGGACGGTGCGGTGCTGCCAGATGGGAAAGCGAGGGGGAGAGCCTGGAGGGGAGAGGTTTATTTCGGGTTGGTGGTTCACTGGACTGGAGTCACTGGTGGGTTATCACTTAGTTATGTGATACGTATGTAAGCGGGTTGTTGTTTGTGCTTGCTGCGGATGGACATGGGTGGCTTTGGGTGGGTAAGATGAACTACTTCGTTTGGGATGAGATTATAGTTAGATGAGGATAAGTCGCGTTGTTGGTGCACTATCGATCGTATTCGTCGCTCGTTGTTCAGGCGTAAAAGTTATCAATTCATGTCACTGCTTCTACGGTGTGATGTTGATGTTGGGGCGATGCCCGTGGTAAGCCGCGATACGGTATACGACCGTGTACCAGGTAATAAAATAAGGCAGGGAATGAAATTCAATCGCCCGCCAGTAGTATGTTTCTTTCAGTTTCTTCGACTTGATCCCAAACAGCAAATATGTGTTGAGCTGCAACTTCTGCAAGCATGATGAAACAGTAAAGATGTGTATGTAGTTAGTAATTATACGGAGTATGCAATGAGTTTTCTGGCGCGGGAATGGAACCGGCTTTGACTTCCCCACTGTTCCGTCAGTTTTTGGTCTTCGCGATGAATTGCAACTCGACTGCCGGGTAAGAATATGTAGAAATGAGAAGTTTCTTCTTAGCCGTTGCCCTCACTTATACGGTACACCCAACCCACTGTGCTCAAATGCAGTCAAGGGGCTGACCAACTAATTTCGGGACGAAATAAGATGCAGACCACGGGGAACTTCTGTGCCGATGACACAGCCTCCTCCAGCGGGAGAGATTGAACATGACCCCCTCTAGGTGTATCATCCTTGACTACGGAAAATATGCTTTTCTTTCGTCTCATTCTTTTTCACACCAATGTGCCCCTTTAAGTTGGCCGCGTGGGGTTTTGGAGCTCTCTTTGAGTGGGTTGCTGGGTACCTAGGTACCTCCTTGGTCCTTTACGCTGAGAGAGGGGCTCAGAGAGTCAACACCCAATGGGGTTTTAGCAGCAGAGCCTTAGGTACCTACCTATGTTACCTCCTAACAGAAAACAGTAGATAACAGGGAAGGTGGAGAAACGCAGTAGCGCGCACGAAGCGTGGGCGAGAAGAACAAGGTCACATGACCAGAAGAAAGAGGACAGATAGATAGAACTTCC